>MU394132.1:0-179691 GCA_022578605.1 Camillea tinctor
TAATAAAAAAATATAAAAAATTAAATAAAGTTTAACTTTAAATAATAGCTTTAATTTATAATTATTTTTTAAAATTTTTTAAATAATTTTATATAACTTAATATATTTATAGTTTAATTTTTTATTAAGTTTTTTTATTTTAATATTTTTAGTAAAAAAATAAACTATATTTCCCTTTTTAAAAGTTAACCTTAACAACCTTTTTTAATTATAATATTTGCTTATTTATTAGCGTATAAATTTTAATTTTATTTTAAGTTTTGCATAAAGCTTTTTAAAACGTTTAAAAGTTAAAATAGCTTTTATACAAACAAGCTTTTAACAAATATTTTTAAAAACTTTAAAAATAAATTTAAAATTTACGTTTATTAAAGTAATTTTAATACTTTTATAAATAAATATATTATAAACTAATTATATTATTAAAAGCTTTTTAACTTAATTATTTATTTTATAATTAATATAATATTATAAATATATTTTTACTATTTAATTAAATCATTTTATTTAACCGTTTACTTATACTTAAAAAGCAATAGTTAACTTATAATTAAAGCTAATTTATGCTATTAATTTTTACTAAAATATTAAGCAAAAAGTTAGTTTTTGGTTTAAAATAATTTTAATTAATAATTTATAAATACTAAAAATATTGCAAAAAAACGTAAATAACAATTATTTAACGTTAATTTTTTTAATAAACGGTATAAAATATGCAAATTTAATAAGTTTATTTATAATTATAAATATGTTATTATATTAAGTATTTATAATAAAGTTTTTTAATAATAATAGTTTAATAATAAAGTTAAAAGTAATAAATTTTTAAAGTTATTATAAAACTAATAATAATTATAATTTATTATAAAGTTTATACCGTTAAGCTTTAACTTTTACGCAAAAATTATATTATTATAATATTTATTATATTATTAACTTTATTTTAAAAAAAAAATAGTACCATTATAGTTATTTAAAAGTTTTATAAATACTTAAGTGTTTATATAATAAGTATTTATATATTTTTTATACTAATAGCTTTTATAATTCTTTAAAAACGTTAAGCTTATTAAAACCTTTTAATAATATTAATTAGTTTAAGTTTTAAATTTATATATATAATTTTTTTAAACTAATACAAATTGCGACTAAAATACGTTATTATAAGTATTCTTTTTTAATTTATTTAAAAATAGTATTATTAATTAATACTTATTATTTTTAAAGCATAAGTTATTTATTAATCGCATTAGCTTTTTTATTATTAAAGCCTTTTTTATAAATAATTAAATAGTTAAACTTAGCTAAATATTTAGCGTATTACAATTATTTAAAGTTTAATTATTATGTTGTAAAAAAATAAAAAATATTTTTATAATTTATAAACACTTTAACTTAATACATGTTACTTTTTAAATAATGTTAAAATTTCTTAAATGCATTAATAATAACAAAAAATTTTTTATCGTAAATAAAATAATTAAGTTTAACTTTAGTTAACTTATATAAATAAAAAGCTATTAAATATAATTTACCTTTATTATTTTTTTATTTTAATTAAGCGCTAAATACAAATTTAAATACGTTTATTTCTAATTTTATTAATTGTTAAAAATTATATATTATTAAAACAAGTTTACTTATAATTGCTTCTTTAATAAGTTAAAAAGCTTATTTTTTAAAGTTTATCTACTAAAAAGTCCTTTTTTTCTATGTAAAATTAATAAAAAATAATGTAAAATTTCCAAATCCTTTAATAAATTTTTAATAATAATTAGCCAATTTAAAAAAAAATTGTATTTTTTTAATTAAAATAAGTATTTTTTAATTTTAAATAACTATTACTTTATTAAAATTCATTTAAATATATTTAAACGTAATAATATACTTAAAGTACTTAATATATTATATTATAAAAACGCTTTTCTTTAATTTAACTAAAAAATTAGCGTTTTATAAAGCTTAAAATACTTTATATACATATTTTTTATATTTTTTCTTAATTTTAAAATATATTAATATATTATTAAAGTAATAAATTACAAATACATTTAAATATTTTTAAAATATAAAATTAATTATTTTTTAAAAAGATATTAAAACATTTATAAGTTTAAAAAGTATAATTAAATATTTAAATAGTTTATATTTTATTTAAAATGCCGTTTTTTACTTATTACTTAATTTAATTTAAATTAAATTATATATACTTATAAAGTTTAATTTTATAAACTATTTAGCGCTATATAGCCTATTTTTTATTTTAATAATAAAAAGTAATAAAATTTAGTTTTTAATAATAATTTTGTTAAATTATTAATAATTAATAACTATTTATAGCTTTTTATTTTTTTAAGTATAAACATAACTAAATATCTTATAAAAAACTTAAATTATTAAATATATCTTTTTTATAAATTAGTTTTTAAATATTTTTTAAGTTTATTAAGTTTTTTTGTGTTTAAGTTATAAATCTTATAAAATTTAAAATGTGTTTTTTTTTTTAAAACTATTTTATAATCCCACTTAATATACTAAAATAGCTTAATATTAAATTTTTTTTAATATAATTTAATATATTTATAAAAAGCTAATAATATGTTTGCTATATAATTACGTTTTTTTTTTAGTTAATATTTAAATATTTCGTTAAAAGTTTAAAGTTTTGTTTATATAAATGCTAAAGTTTATTATATACGTTTATTATGCTTTTTAACTTACTTATATTTAATTTTTATAAATAATAAAGTTTTTATTATGTTTTTATATTAACGCTTATTTTAATTAAATAAAATTAAGCGTTATATTTTTTTGTTATTTAATATAAAAAGTAAAAATATTACTTAGCTAATTTTTTAATTAATATTAAAGTTATAATTATATAACTATAATTATTTAAAAATAATATCGTATCTTTATAAGTTTAAAATGTTAAAAACAACTTATTATATTATACTTTTAAAAATAAAAAAAAGTTAATTAGTTTTTTATTTAATTTATTTATTATTATAAATAAATAAAGTTTTTTTAACATTTTTTAATTAAATTAAAATTAACTTATTTTTTTATAGTAATTATAATTAATTAACTAATTTAAATAAAATATAATTGCATTTAATTCTGCTATTTATTATAACAATAGCTTTTATATTTTATAGCATAATTTTCTTTAATAGCTATATAGCTGCTTATTATATATGCGTAACGCTTAAAGCTATTTATAAAAAAGTATTGCTTTTTTATAACTTATTAATTTATAGCTTTATTACAATTAATAATTGTTGTTTAAGTATTTTTATATAAAAATATATTTATAATAAACTAAGTTATTAATGCGTTTTTTAAAAAGTTCTTTTTTTTTAAAGTTTTTTTCAAATATTAAATTAATTTATGCGTTTAGCATTTCTTTTTAAGCCCACTTTTTTATAATATATTAAAGCAACTTTTTATTAATTTAATAATTACATTAACTATACTTATACTTTAAATTCCTTTTTAAGCAATTTTGCTATTTAAGCCATTTTTACACAGCTAGCATGTAAAAATTATATAATTAAATTTCTACGTACTAGCGCTTATTAGCTAATTTTAGCTTATTACGCTAATTATAAAAATTAAACTTTTATTAACGCATAACGCATATACGTTTATTAATGTAAACGTAATTATTAATATATTAAACATAATATAAACGCTTACATTAAATAAAATGCTTAACGTAATAATAGCATAATAAGTTTTTTAGCGCTATATTTAAGTTTTATATTATATAAACTTTTATTTAATTTTTATACTTTATTAAGTTTAATACATTATAAAAGTAATATATATTAAATTAATATAAAATATTGCGCTACGTAAAGATTTAATAGCGTTTTTTTATTATTTATAGCTTAAGCTTAAATAAAAAAAAGTTAATTAATTTAACTATAATTACTTAAACTTAATTTTATTTAACTTAATTATTAAGTTTTATTTTTTAAGCTTTATATTTTTTAAACTATTTAATAAAAACTTAATTTTTTAAAAAATGCTTTAATTATACACATAACTTATAATATTTATGTATATTACATATTAATTATTATATTATGCGCATAACTTTTAAAGTGCGTTTTTAACCATTTTTTTTACTTAAACTTTTAAAAATTAAAGTTTATTTTTTAAAGTTGTTACAACGTTAAAAAAGTTAGCAATTTTTTATAATATGTTTTATTTTATTACAATTAAAACATTTAACCTTAAACATATTACGTTTTTACGTAACTTTTAACTTTATAAAACTTAAAGCAGTTTTATTTAATATATTAAAAGTAAATACCTTTTTAAATTAAAACTTTAAGTTATAATACTTTTTTTTTTTTGCTTTTATTTAAATTAACAATTATTAATTTTAATTACATTATTAACATATTTGTTAAAAGTTTTAAATTAATTTAAACAAATAAGTTTATTTTTAACTAACTTTTTTAATTTTTTATAAAAAGTATTTATTTTTAAAAACTTATTAACTTAATAGGTTTTAAACGCACACTGCTTAAATAATAAAGCGTAACTTAATACTATACCTTTTTACGTTAAAAATAATAATTTTTAAGCTATACTACGCTTTTTATTTAAGTTATTATATATATTACGCAATTATTATTTAAAATTAACGTAATTATTAAACACTTTTTTAATACTTAGCTATTTATCCTTATTATTATAGCTTAAAAAGTCGTTTAAAGTTAATTTAAACTATTTATATGCATTTTTCGCTAATTATTTTACAATTACAATAATTTAATTAACTAATTTAATAAAATACTTTTAATAAAAAAACAAATAAGTACGTGCATTAATTAAAAAAGTTTATATATTAATTTTACTATTATACATTTTAAGCATTTTAAGCTTAAGTTTAATATTAATAAAAAAAGTAATAAAAAATTAAACCACAATATTAACACAAACACGGTTTTAAGTTTTAAACCTTTAAATTTATGCTATAATAACGTTTATTTAGGCTTTAATTACAGCATACTTAAGGTTTTAAAAGTTGCTACCTTAAAAATTGCCACTTTAAAAGTTGCTTTAAAATCTGGTTTTAATTATTCCATTTATAATATTTACGTTATTATTTAAAATTAACAATATTATTAAATAAAAGCTTAAATTATATAACAATTAATTTTTTAATTAACTATAATAAGTTTATATTAATAAAAATATAGTAAATTTTTAAATAATAAAAATAATAAATTACATATAGTAATATCGGCGTATCGAGTAACTAAGTTATAATTTAAGCTGCCGATTTTGTTTTAACATAAAAACCGGCAGACCTATATATATATATGAATGAAATATGGCGCCGACTACCGTCGACGCCCCACTAATTACTCCTCCCGTCCTGGCTTCCCTGGCTGGAATGCTTAGCTAATAGATGTATGGTGGTCTGTGCGTATGTGGCTAGGTTAGGCCGTAACAAAAAGACTTGGCAGTTACGGTTGCGGTTTGGGGTAACAGTCCATCAATAAAACGGATGCCTAGTATAGGGGTCTGTCTAGAGTTATAGGCCCCTGATGTATGTACATTTAGCGTAGGTTATATGCATGCCCAGAGAGTTTATAGTAAGAGTGGTGGGGTTATATGCCGTGTTGTTAAAGACATCAAGTCTTGGTGCCCATCAAGGTGGGATGGTGAGACACCAAGTAACAATGCCACGGCATGGCATGGCATCGTAAAAGACATGTATGGATCAATATCTAGCATGGCAGTTTTTTAAGACATCACTTTTCGTACTACGATTACGACGACACGGGATCGATCAAAGAGAACTTCAAGTACGTATGTTACTTTCAGTAGTAGGTAAGTAGATGGCGATGGCGCAGGCTTGTCTTGGCTGTTGTTGGTTGGCGGCTTATGATTCGAAATAAGAAGGGTGTAAGGAGGATGTAAGGAATATGTAAGGAAGATGTAAGAATAGCTACCTAACAAACATACCTAAACCTATATTTATCACGCATAAAAAGCAAATATCATCTACTTAATAGTAGTGTAAGGCGTAGCACTTGTACTAAGTGTAAGAAGCCTCAATCACCGCCATTGAAGCGGAGTAGGTTAGGAGCAGACCTGTCTGAGCTCCCTACATTACCAGTCTACCTAGCCAAGGTGGGCAGGTAAGCACGCGACCAAATACCTACACAGGTGTCTCTAAACGGCCCCGACACATGGGGAAATAGGATAAGTATGTCAGATACGAAGGTTAATCTGCCGTCGCAGGCATGGATTAACAGCAGATCATAGGATGTTTCAGTTCCCGTCCCCGCAACCTAATTGTAGTATAGGGTTGTGTAGGAATAACACAGACCAAACATAATAAGAGAAACCCACAAAACGCCAAGATGGATCGTCAGTTGATTGGTGTATACTGGGACCATAGCAGCCACGTAGGGATTAACTAAGCCTTCAGAACGTCGCCGGCTTGGCAGGGAGCATCTGCTGGCCCCGACAAAGCCAATCGATCGAGTTTTCCGGGGCAAAATGTCGCGCTCCGAAGCTGGGATGCCGAAGGGGCGGTGCTGAAGCCTTCAGCTGGCGATGGTGTTGGAATGCTGTCGCCAAGGCTCTTGGCTCTTGGCTCTGGTCTTCTCCAAATTGCGGTGATGGCTGGTGTAATGCCATGATGAGGCCAAGATTTTTGTAAACGTAATCAACGACGATCTACACCAGTCATGTTAGTGAAACCGGAAGAAGAAAGGAAGCGGATAGCCTCTGAGGTCTTTGGTATAAGTGCGAGATATGCCCACCAGCTCAAACGTCGAATATTTCTGTGTCATCAAGGAATCATTCTAGAAGTTACTTAACCACACACTACATCGTACATCCATCATCTCTATCAAAACCATCAAACCATCAAACCAACAACAACAAACAACCAAAATGAAGTTCACCACAGCTGCCGTCCTCTTCTCCCTCGCTGCCTTCTCGGCCGCCCAGGAAGTCGAGCTCGACGACGTGCCCCGGGCCTGCAGCCAGACCTGCCAGGACATCGTCAACCTAGCGACGACCTGCGACCGTCAGAACAACGACAACGACGCAGGCGAGCGCAACTGCATCTGCAACGGGACCAACGCGCAGACGCAGGCGACCAACTGCGCCGCATGTGCCAAAGCCAACGGGCTGACCGACAACGACAACGGTGAGTCTAGTTTTTTTTTCTCTCTCTTCTTTCTTCCCATTCTCTTTCGTCCAACAACACACGGGAATCAAAAAAAAAAAAAAATTTTTTTTACTGACATTTTGCGCTTAAGACCTCGCCGACCTCATGAACGACTGCGGCTGGAACTACGCCGCCGTGAGCGCCAGCACGGCCTCCGCCACCGCTACTAGCGCCACCGGCACGGGGGCCACGGCTTCGGCCACCACTACCGGAACTGGCAGCGGGAGCTCCACCACCGGCGCCGCCACCGACGCTGCGGCCACCAGCGCTACGTCCGAGGGCGCGGCTCCCGCCGCGACCGCGGCCGTAGGCGGGGTCCTGGCCGGGTTGATGATGGCTCTGCCCGCTATGCTGTAAAGTTACCGTGGCTTTCAGGCAGTGAAAGGGGGGGTTAGGAAGATGGGTTGCCTAGTTGCACGCATTCCTTGCTATGAGAACATTCCCTTTGATGATATCCCCTACCTAGATATCAGAGACTAGTTTTAGTATTTTAATTCTTCTATTGTATGAGAGGACCATAGTCCGCGAACGACGACGATGCGGACTGGGGAGGAGGGGAGATGAAAAAGAGTTGCTTCAAGAACGGAGATAACTAAAAAAAAAGGGGGAAGTGGAGTGGGAGTCCGGTCCTCTTGTACATAATCGGGGGCCGCTGCAACCCAGAAGCGCGCCCCACGAGTTTACGAGTGCGAATATAATATTATCTATACCTATCCTATACCCGTTGATGTAAGGGGTCCTTGAATAAATTTCCAGCGACGATCGATCTCCC
Source organism: Camillea tinctor (assembly GCA_022578605.1). Lineage (NCBI taxonomy): Eukaryota > Fungi > Ascomycota > Sordariomycetes > Xylariales > Graphostromataceae > Camillea > Camillea tinctor. The sequence goes on from MU394132.1 coordinate 7,980, forward strand.
TGGCATATTAAACAACGCCATGTCGATCGATACTTCATTCCGCGTCTCTAAAAGATTCTATACCTATGGAGTAAAAAATATATCATTGCTCCGCCCAGATAATTAACATAGATTTTTGGTAGTAAAATGAGGACTTGAAGAGGTAAAGGGGCAAAGGGATAGGTTATAATAGTTCTTCGTTATGTAGAAAGTGACAGCCGATGTCCGTCAGGGTAGCGAGCGTCACCTCGAAGCCGAATCTAGCTCCTGCTATGCAGCTTGCCTAGTATAACTATTGATGCATTCCTCAAGCTAGAAATTTCAGGAGTAGCGTTTCCTGCTCAGTGTTACCTTTCCATACCTAGCTCAAACACTCGATTGAGAGAGCAAACTGGATTCTGGTATGTTCTTTTTGCAAGTCGGTCGTTTCAAACTCGCTCAACACATATACTCAAGTGAGAAGCGCCTGGTTTGTGCGACCACGAAACAGACCCAATGCTATGTTGGTCCCATCGTGATAGTCGGGGTAGAAATCCAAAGGGAATGGGGTCACTGAGCTGTTTGCAGTTCGTTGCAACAATTCGTCCAGTGGCCATATGATTCGGTCTCGATATTGATTGATACTGATACCAGCCTATATTAAACAGCCGCCTGAGAAACCTCCTGTTTTACGAGTATGCAAAAATGCTTTTCAGGTTTCACGTACTGCGAATACATTGTGCAATTGTATCAGAATTGCTATGTTTGCAGAGTCCACTGGAACGTGTTGCCGTCCCGAGTGCAACGGGACCCTTTGAGGTGATGTTAGATGAGGTTTATAGGATACTGGTACTGGAATTCTGCGTCACGATCCAGGTATGAGCTGAGTGCCTAAGCAATAAGGGAGAAAATGGATAGCTAAATATTTCCAAACGATCATAGCTCTTAAGAACAGGGCGCCGCCTGCCTCGAATTGCAATAGGGTGCTGTTGCCAATCTCCCAAGCAACATAGGGCAGGTAATGCGTATCCTTTACTTGTTTGCTGCCAGAGTGTGTCAACATTTCTCATAACTTGTTCAGGTGTCTTTGAGACCTGTATTCGACCCTCCCCACCATTGTTTCTGGGTTGATACACAGTGGTACCTAGTGTTATCATGAAGCTCTTCAATCTCGTCGTCGCTGCCACAGCGTCAACTGTGCTTGCCATAGCACCAATAGTAAACCAAGACCACCCAGACCTTATTGACAACAACTACATTGTTGTCATGAAGAAAGGGGTCGATCCTGAGGACATTCAGGCTCACTACACCTCGGTGAAAGCTACATCAGCAAAGCTAACTAGCGGGATGAGAGGCTTTGTAAAACATTTTCAAGTACACACCTTCAATGCATATCACCTCGAATGCGATAATTACATGCTTGAGGATATCCGAGGTCATGAGCTGGTGAGTTAATTGACCCCTCTATCTCTAAAAAGAATGCACACTTACCTACTTACTTACAACTTAGGTTGACTACATTGCCCAGGATTCCCGGATGACAATCTCAGCTCCTATTCCCAAGGAAACTATTCTCGGATTGCCGCCGCTACGGCCACGCAATGATAGTCAAACCTCTCCCTGGGGCCTTGGTCGCATATCCCATCGACTTCCGGGCATTACAAATTATGTTACAGGTGATTGGAACGTGAGCGCTTCGAGGAGCCGGGCTTACATGCTAGACACGGGGATTCGACTCACTCACAAGGCATGTTTGCAGATATATAATCCCAGTAGTGGTGTAATGTCAATGCTGACTATAACTAGGAATTTGGCGGACGTGCGATCTGGGGGACGACTACAATTGACAATGAATCTGTGCGTACCCCATTGTATCGGCAGAAGCATTACCCAACAGTCACTAACACATAGTGTAGGACTCTGATAATCAGGGACATGGTACAGCAACGGCTTCTATCGTGGGAGGCAACTCGGTTGGCGTTGATAAAAACACCCTCCTGATCGCAGTCAAAGTTCTCGGCTCGGATGGAGCAGGGGCAGGTAGCAGTTGCATTGCTGGTATTGACTGGGGTAAGACGACTGCCATCAGCTTAAGAAGGCCTCGCTGACTCTAGTTGACCATGCTAGCGGTAAAAGACGCCAAGAATGAAAACGCGATGTCACGATCTGTGATCAACATGTCCCTCAGAGGGGGGTTTGATCAGGCTACAAACGATGCGATCGCCTCGGCTGCGGAAGCGGGCATGGTGGTAGTGGTGGCAGCAGGCAATGAGAATGACGACGCGTGCAATGGCTCTCCATCTTCAGCGCCGGATGCCATCACGGTTGCAGCTATCGATGAACAGGATAACCGATCGTCATATTCCAGCTGGGGCCGATGTGTGAACATATTCGCACCAGGCGATAACATCAATACGGCATCCTTCGATGGCGACGATACCTACACATCCCCTAGCGGCACAAGCGTGTCCGCTCCGCATGTTGCTGGCATAGTGACTCTACTGAGGGCACGGGAGAATCTCGCGACAGCACAACAGGTCTCGGATCGGATTTCCGAGATAGCGACCAGAGATCGGGTGCAGGATGCACACGATAGCGTCAACTTGATCGCCTTCAACGGCAATCCGGCTGAGATGTGAAGACAATTTGGCAATGGACCAATTTCTTTTCTTGTTTGAAGTTCGAGAGGTGTCTTTGATAGCTGGTGGATAATACGATAGAGCTTGGTAGGGAGGATGGTTGAATTGGTTAAAAAAAATTAAAAATCAAAAGAGAGAGAGAGAGAGAATAACCTCGATAAAAGTAAAAGTGAAAGTGAAAGTAAAAGTAAAAGCAAAAGTAGAGAAATAGGAGACCCCCCTATTGGAAGAGAGCTTGTAACCTAACCATGATGTAATGAACACCTGCACTAAGTGTACACTAGAACAGGTACCTAGCATAAATTAGCAGGGTTAGAATGGTCCGTGCGGCAAACACTTAACGCGTCCGTGGAATCCAACGCGTCTTATCAATCTTCGTTACCCCGTACATACACCAATTCCCACCAATTTATATCGCGACATCACTAAGTTAGCGCATCCTCTTGGACCCCCCTTTTGCATAGAGCTCCTACAATATGGCCGGTCCACCCAAAGAGAAGAAACAACAGTCTTTGACCAGTTTCTTTACCCCAAAGACCGTCAATGGACTTGCTGCATCTGTGCAAAAGTCCCAAAATCAGAGTCAGAGCCAAGATGGCAAGGAGACCTCTCGCAAGCGACCCCTAGCCGAAGATACCGATAATGGCAACAACACACCCAAGAGGAAGAGATCCAAGACCGATCTTCGAGCTGATGACGATGCTGAGATCAAGTCAGCCAGATCCTCGCCACCCGCGAGCCCCGGCAAACCCGCTGGCAAGCCTGGTGTCCGGACAGAGCGCTACCGTTACGAAGGGTCGAGCGCGCCGAGAGACAAGGAGGCCGAATCTATCCAGGACGAGCAGTTGGAGGATGAACGGGGGAAAAGGAGAAAGGAGGAGCTGCATCGCAAGTTTGTTCAGAAGCTCGGTCGCCCCGATAGCATAATCGGAAGACGAAGCCTCCACGTCGACGATGACGCTGCAAATCTCGACAATGAAGATGGCGAAGATGCTGAGGAGGAGGAACCACCGGCGAACACGAAAGCCAAGAAGAAGGGCTCGAAGTCGGGCAAGCTCACTCCCATGGAGATCCAGTATTTAGATATCAAGAGAAAGCATATGGATACCATATTGATTGTCGAAGTTGGCTACAAGTTCAAGTTCTTCGGCGAAGACGCCCGCATCGCCGCCAAGGAACTGAGCATAGTCTGTATACCGGGCAAGTTCCGATACGATGAGCACCCGTCTGAGGCACATCTCGATCGCTTCGCCTCCGCGAGCATCCCTGTGCATCGGTTGCCAGTCCACGCCAAGCGCTTGGTGGCGGCTGGTCACAAGGTGGGTGTCGTTCGACAGATCGAGACCGCGGCGTTGAAGAAAGTGGGGGACAACAGAAATGCACCCTTTACGAGGAAGCTCACGAACGTGTACACCAAAGGCACCTACATTGACGAAATTGACGACTTCAACCAGCAGTCGGACTCGGGTTCACCGTCAGGCGGGTACCTACTCTGCATCACTGAGTCGAAAGCCAAGGGCTGGGGAACGGATGAGAAGGTCGATGTAGGCATCATTGCCGTACAGCCCGCAACGGGTGATATCATCTACGATAATTTCGAGGACGAGTTCATGAGGAGTGAAATCGAGACGAGGCTTCTGCATATCTCGCCGTGCGAGTTCCTCATCGTCGGCGAACTGTCAAAAGCCACTGATAAACTCATACAGCATCTCTCTGGCAGCTCTACCAACGTCTTCGGTGACAGGAGCAGAGTAGAGAGGATCCCTAAGAGCAAGACGATAGCAGCTGAGGCGTATTCGCACGTTGCGCAATTCTACTCGAACAAGCTAAAAGAAAACGAAGGCAACGAGCAAGCCAGCGCGCTTCTGGACAAAGTGCTGAAACTACCGGAGCCTGTCACCATATGCCTTTCCTCCATGATCAACCACCTAAAGGAGTATGGTCTCGAACACATATTTGATCTGACCAAGTACTTCCAGTCGTTCAGCGCCCGCCAGCATATGCTCATCAACGGTACCACGTTAGAGAGCTTAGAAGTATACCGCAACCAGACCGACCACTCCGAGAAAGGCAGTCTGTTCTGGGCCCTCGACAAGACGCTGACGCGTTTCGGCCAGCGGCTTCTGCGCAAATGGATTGGTCGTCCCCTCTTAGACAAGGAGAGGCTGGAGGAGCGCGTATCCGCCGTTGAGGAGCTCCTCGAGAACACCTCCACCTCCAAGGTCGATCAGCTCGAGCATCTCCTGAAGAACACCAAGACGGATCTCGAGCGGAGCCTGGTCCGCATATACTACGGCAAGTGCACGCGACCGGAGCTCCTAGCCGTGCTCCAGACGCTGCAGAAGATCGCGATGCAGTTCTCGCGTGTTAGCTCCCCCGCTGACGCCGACTTCAAGTCACCCGCCATCGCGAACGCGATCGCCTCGCTCCCCCGCATCCTGCCCATCGTGGTCTCCTACCTCGAGCGCATCAATCCCGAGGCGGCACGCCGCGATGATAAGTACACCTTCTTCCGCGAGACCGAGGAGACGGAAGCCATCACGGACCACAAGGTGGGCATCGCCTGGGTAGAGCAGGAGCTCGATGAGCACCGGGAGAAAGCCGCCGCCAAGCTGGGCAAGAAGTCGCCCGTCGCCTACGTCGCCGTCGCCGGCATCGAGTACCTAATCGAGGTGCCCAACGGCGACCTCAAGCGCGTGCCCGCGTCCTGGGTCAAGGTCAGCGGCACCAAGAAGCTCTCGCGCTTCCATACGCCCGAGGTCGTGCGTCTGCTGTCCGAGCGCGACCAGCACAAGGAGGCCCTCTCCGCCGCCTGCGACGCCGCCTTCGCCGACCTCCTCCGCGCCGTCGCCTCCGACTACCAGCCCCTCCGCGACGCCGTCTCCTCCCTCGCCACCCTCGACTGCCTCCTCTCGCTCTCCAAGGTCGCCGCCCTCCCCGGCTACACCAAACCCTCCTTCCTCCCCGCCGACCACCCCCCCACCATCTCCGTCTCCGCCGGCCGCCACCCCATCGCCGAGCAAACCCTCTCCACCTCCTACATCCCCTTCAGCACCTCCCTCTCCTCGCCCTCCCCCCTCGCGCACCTCATCACCGGCCCCAACATGGGCGGCAAATCCTCCTTCGTCCGTGCCGTCGCTTTGCTCGTGCTCCTCGCCCAGATCGGCTCGTACGTGCCCGCCGACGGCCTCACCCTGACCCTCGCCGACGCGATCCACACGCGCATGGGTGCGCGCGACAACCTCTTCGCGGGGGAGAGCACCTTCATGGTCGAAGTCTCCGAGACGGCGCGGATCCTGCGCGCCGCCACGCCGCGCAGCCTCGTCGTCCTCGACGAGCTCGGCCGCGGCACCAGCACCCACGACGGCGCCGCCATCGCCGCCGCCGTCCTGCGCCACGTCGTCGAGGACGCCCGCTGCCTCACCCTCTTCATCACCCACTACCAGAGCCTCGCCCGCGTCGCCGACGGCATCCCCGGCGCCCGCTGCCGCAACCTGCACATGCGCTTCACCGCCACCAAGAGCAAGCAGCACCGCCGAGGGGACGATGCTATGGATACCCGGGAGGATAATGAAGAGGCGGAAGAAGAACTAGACGGCGACGAGGAGATCACGTTCCTGTACGAGGTGGGCGAGGGCGTCGCGCACCGGTCCTACGGTCTCAACGTCGCGCGGCTGGCTCGCATCCCGCGCAAGGTGCTAGACGTCGCGGCGCGCAAGTCGCGGGAGCTCGAGGACGAGATCAAAAAGCGGCGCCTGGCGGGTGCTGCGAAGCTCTTGGCAGACGTCTTCGAACATGGACCAGACCAACTCGATAACCTTATATCCAGCATCGAGCAGCTATGATATTCATGTTTTAGTACACTAGAATTTTTTAAGGGACGTTTAAAAACAAAGGCACAGGGATTAGAAATGTGTAGTATAATGGCAGAAAAAAAAACCGGAACAATTGGGAATAAAAGTATGTAATTGCTCTCTAACTGGAACGCGCCGCAATCTATGTAAGAGCTTCCTCGACTAATATACAGGCAAGCGCCTCTCTCCATGTGCGCATATAAAGAAACTTTTCCTCGAAGATGCAAACTATAATAATCCGTTTCCCTGAACTAAGAATCGCAGTGATCGTCAAATGAACCCCATCATGCTTTTCTAGATGCCTCCACTCAATAGTATCGATAGAATCTCGTGCCCTCGTGGGCGATTCTAATCATTTGAGTTAAGGGGTAGAGAAGATTCTTGGGGATCCTGCCCACCACTAATCACCGTGTCTCGTTTGGGAATCATCGAGAGAGAAAAGGTGAAATAAGAAAAAGGCCGTGGCCGTAACAATGAAACGAAAAGATGTCACATGGTATCGTGACTTGGCATGCAGAAAATCAACCACCATCCGTAAGAAACGATTCGGAAGTGGAACGCGATGTTGGCAGAAAGAAAGCAACTTCTGTTCCCCTATATTCACCTTCGGATATCTCAAGCCTTTGTATGACGTCTAGGAGTATGTTGAAGAAAATGCTTAGCCTAGTGGTTGTCAATTTGGCGTCATGGAGAAATCTGATAAGGACGAGGATGCTTGTACTCCTTGATATATATATCCAGGGGTATGATAGCTCCACCTATCAATAGAATCATCATTGAAGGCAGTGTTGGTTGCAATTTGTTAAGAAAGAGTTAAGTATCCCTACCATGTATGAGGATAAAAGGGATTGCAAACTAGTTCGCAGTCAACTTTGTTAAGAATTGTAATGTGGCTCTTAGTCCGGCGATGAGAATCGATACGTGATACCATCTAAAGTCCAAACATGTCGCTACCATCTTGATTTCGATGGTAGTCCGTGTTATGCTGAGAAGAGAAGTTTAGGGTATTCAAACCCTCATGGCCATTAATGGGTTGGAATCCTCCCGTCGCCGGCTTCGGTTCTTCGTCATATGGAGAGTACGTGCGAAATCCGAATCCATCTCGGGCTTGGACAAAGAGAGGGTTGTAGCTATTGTTCTCAATCGGGTCACCCGGCGCTTGTAAGTAAGGGTTGGATGATGCTGTGGGCGACTTCATCACAAGATGGTTGTTCTCTTTTCCAGCGTACAGAGATGAAGGGGATTTCTTGAGGCCAAGGGTCGGTGAGGCGAAAGCCAAATTTGGGTTGCCTGGCCGTAATGCCAAACCTGGGAGGCGATCGTTTCTGCGAAGAGTAAGCTTCGCTGATGATGTATCAGACCAATTTGACTCACTGCCGTCGTCTGTTTCGGTTGAGCGGGCTGTAGTGCTGCCCTGCGAGTCAGATGTCAACCAGTTGTCACCAGCGGCTGGCGCCAGAGGGTCCCAACCTTCAGTGTCAATACCTGTTACAGTGCGGTAATAATCTGAATCTGGGTGCAACCCATGGTTATGCATTGGCAATTGGGACTGGCGGGTTGTCGAGGATCTTGTTACTCTCGTGGTTGGCATGTTATGGTGTAAGCTTGTCATATCAGTAGAGTGGGTTGCCCTTGAAGAACGAGTAGCACGGCTACCACGAGAGCCTCTTGTTTGCAGGCGTGAAGTACCGGTACCCCGGCGCTTCTTCAATGAGTTAGCAGTGTTCAAGCGAGCGCTACGGCGCTTTCGTCTCTTCATTTCGCTATCGTCTTCGTCTTCGTCCTGTTTTGACATGAGCAACTTTTCTAAGGAACCATTTCGGGTTTATCTTACCATGCTTCCATCAATAGAAGGTTCGTCATAGACGTCTCTAGATCTCTGATAGTCCAGGTTATAGTCCAGAACTTCTTCGCTGGTCGAGACTAATTCTGAGCTAACTTTCAGTCGTCGCAGCACAGCAGGGTCTTTACGTTGGTTTCTCAACCTCCGTTGATCTTCTCGTGCGGCGTCGAATCCTCCCATTCCAGGGTAAACAATCCCTTTGAGAACCAGAGTTCCTGTGCCGTCCGCCGCAATCTCTAGAGCATCCTCAGAGGCAAATGGACTGTATAGATCCGAAGGCTCGTATTTTGAGTCATCCTCATCATCGTCATCGTCTAGAGCCACTAAAACATGTTGGTTAGTTCCAGAACATCGACAAGTCACTAGGGAGTTCAGATACAACATACTGTCAAAACTTCCTGATTGCCAAGTGCTCGGTGCCTTGACACGACTGACTCTAAAATCAGCCTCCATGTCCATCTCATCTTTGATCTCAACCTGCTCTAAGTCTTCTCGACTGAGATATCGGTTTTTCTAAGGCCGGCAGTGGTTAGATATTTCTCTCAAATATGGTATGACATGATAAAGTAGGAGAAGACTTACACTGCTGCTAGCACGGCTGCCCCGGTTTCCACGGCCGCCACGGCTAGTCCGCCCACCTCGTCGTGTAGCCCTGCCACTTTGCACAATTCCCAGAGCTTGAATTCTACGCTGGGGTTGAGCACCGCGTTGGGCTCTTGCCGTCTTCCGGTGTCGTAGGAGGGTATTGATGTCATTTTCCTCAAACCATTGGTCAAACTCTGAGAGAGCGTAGGCAGCATCTGCATCAGTTTCACGTGAGATTGACAGTTGAAAGTAGTTATGCAAATGACCCTTTGAACTGACATGGGTCAGCAGATGGGATATATCCGAGAATGTAGAGTTCTTAGGACAAATGGAGCAGACGAGGGGGATATCGGCCGGCTGCCTCGAGTATGCTTGAGGTAGAGAAGCATCGGTCGCGGGTGTCCCTTGAAAGCTCCCAATGTGATCGTCGCCATTACCCGATAAGGTGAATGAAGAATCAATGTCAGTGAAGGCCGCCATTGTCTAGATTGAAAGTTAGCATCAGCTGGGTGAAAACATAATATTCGCGGAGGTACAAATAACGGCCGAAGCAATTCATTAGGGAATATCCTTACTTCTCGCGGTGGATTCATAAAAGACTGTTCAAAGTCAATTGAAATATGAAGTGATTGGAATTCGGTGATGTCTATGTCGCGTCGGGTGGAAGACATGCGTCTCGATGTTTCGGGTTGTCAGTCTGTCCAAGGTCTAATCGACCGTTGCTATGTTTAGCGTTCTAGTTGGGTTGACAAGATTCCGAAGTCTCTTGTAATATATCTAGAGCCCTTAAAAAAACTGTGCTGAATCATGCAAGACTGCAAGATCTAGGTCTTGCTGGTGTTGGGTCCGACGGTGCCTTAGTCGACTCGGTACGAAGCCCGAAAGTTGTCAACCTGTCAAAACGGAGGTTATGAGATAGAATTTTCGGCAATTTAACGTGTGGAACTGTAAATATTCATGGTCAGCTATTATCTTTTTTTTTTTCGCTACAAATTGGCAGATAGAAATATGAGTTCATCAACATCTGCTAATAAGGAGGAGGTATGGCCAAGTCTTAATGCTAGTGATTTCAAGACTTGTTCAAAGGTAAGTGAGTTTGGAAGAGATCATGCAGTGAGGTAAGAGGATTAATTGATGCGTGCAAGTAAGAGACGAGCAATGGAAACTTGGTGTTTGGGTAGAAAGACTGAAGTGCAATCCCATGAGGAGCGGGTGAAAGGTCAGGTAGGGGAAAGGGGGGGTGGGGTGATAGTAAGTTGTAGTCAAGTGCCAATTGTGCGAACTTGAAAATTTGGGTGATTCGTAAAAATTGGTGTTGTAAGGCAGTGTGTGTGCTTGGATGAAGGCAATGATGAGAGGATCTGAAGTTTGGACGATCCAAAGAGACCCGACAGGACCTGCTCAACCTCGCCTGTAGAAAAATACAATGATAAAGGTGATCTTGACGATAATGGTGTAAAAAAATAAAATCACCGCCAACAGTCGATGTAGGAAAATGAACGTGTCGGTTGGTTAGGAAGGTCAGGGTAGTGTAGAGCAAGGGCATGAAAAGTCCTAATATGAGGATAATTGGGAGCTAGCAATTATCTTACCTCGCCAGTGATTTGGATCGATGGTGATCAAGATGGTAGAAAAGGTGCAATGGAGATAGTACCAATCGACCGGGGGGTCCACGAGTGAGTGGTTGCTGACCTTGTCACAGAAGGTATCAATTGCTTGAGATGATTTGTAGAGATCACCTCCGGTTGGTTGGTAGACGGGGTAGGAAGTAGAAATAGGAAGTAGCCTGAAGATGAGACAAGACTGGGGAGAGGATGGAGAGTAAAGGATGAAGGGTAGTGGTATGTAGATGGGTGGGGGATGGAATGTACAGAGAGGTGAGGTGCGGAGGGTGTAGATCGAAGGTGGCACCTGAACTGATGAACTTGAACTCGGTTGATAATCAAGATGGAGGGGAAAGGTCAGCAGGATCGAATAATACGCTGAGGGCAGCTGGCAAGCTGGCGAGCCGACAATCTCTGAAACAGTCGTCCTTCCCTAAAAAGGAAATCTTTTGTCTTATTTTTTTTTCTGGCAGTTACCCTCGACGAGTTGCTCTTGTCTTCCCTAAAGAGGTACCTTGATAGTACTGTTACAAGGTTATTATCCTGGTGGGTGCCGATTGTGGTTGCCGCAGTTGATGTTGGTGACTGGCTGGTGGATAGGTAAGTAGCGTATTCCTCACTCCTTAAGCTGGTGTAGATAAATCGTGTACGTAGGTTTTTTGTAGATTTAGAAGTCTGTGGTAAGGAACATAATTTCGAGGTAGAGGCCAGGTTCTTATATGCAGGACCAAGTACCCAAGGTTTTCATAATCCCTTTGTTATCCAGGTAAGAGAAGGAAGAATATAATTGTTCTCACAATGGCTCGATTGCTTCATTGCTTATTATTCCACCCTCTTTTCCCCATATATGTTTGGTGCCTTGATAAGGAGGCTGTCGAAGTTGGCCGTGTATAGCGTCAAGAGGAACATAGACGGTCGAGTGGTGGTGATGGTAGGCAAAGGGGGTGGGGAGGGGGGGTTGGGCCATTGAAAGGGGAGAAAGGGGGGTTGCAGTCAGTTAGGAAGTCACTTCCTTTGATGACAGTAGCCCTTGCCTTGTATAGCCTTAATAGTTGCAAATGTGTAAGTAGTACTTCAATAAGTACTTGTCCACATGTACCTGTCCACATATACGCTAAGTACGTAGGTTGTCACAACTTGTATGATACCTCAGATACCTTGGGATGTAGGTAGAGAGTGTGTGAAGCAACGACATGCATGATGCTGGTATCTCTTGATGCAGCCTGCAGTATTGTATAAGTCCCAGAACCCATTTCATAAAATGGGAAGAAATCAATGTATCGTTCCTATTTCTTCTTCCAAATTATAAAGTTGGCGACTAAGTGCTGTAATAGCAAATAGTATTGAGATAAGAGAAATCGGCGCTCTGGCTATTCCCAGGATGAAGAAATATTTTGATCAACTGTCCTGGATGTGAAAATAGCAGCAATAATATCATGTACCCTTGTGTTAAGCCATGACACAGCTGCACCAGTGTGTGTGTGGTGTGTGAATAGACCATCGTGACTGGGTAGCAAAGACAACGTCAAAGCGACAGCAACATGCAGTCTTCCCGTGATAGCTTGTAGAAGCTCTCTTCCGAAAGGCCTATGATCATTAAATTAGCAACTTAAAATACATATAGGGAAAGCTTTCAACTTCACTTGAGAAATAGGCTTAAGAGACAACCCTGCCCCTTCATACTGCTAAGAAAGGTTGTGACAAGTTATTGCTGGCTGGGCACGATGATGGTTGAATAGAGACTATGGAAGAGAAGATGCAGAAAAGATTTTTTTTTTGATTATTTTGTAAAAGAAAGAAAATAAAGATTGCGTGTCCAAATCTTCAAAGCGGTTTGCCCACAGCTTCTTAGAGGAATGGGAAGGAACACGGTTAGCATAGCGAGCTTAACTATATCATAAAAGGCAACAGTGATGAATCATATCTGTCACTTGAGCAAACTGCCCAAGGGGAACATCGGATGAACAGAGCCATAGATGCTTAAAAGATAGCTAAAGCGCCAGGGTCCAACAGTTTAGGGGAAACGAACCCCTATAAGTGTGATTCATTAAGTCCTTCAGCTTCTGATGGTAAAATAGTATGCCCAAGTCAGGTAAAACACTTACAACTGTTTCGTACTTGAGAATCAAATACAATACGCCTTCTGGGGTAAAGGGAAGGGGAAAGGGGCTGAAGTCGGATTAAGAAAAGATAAAGTAGTCGGTAGCCGTGTAGGTGCTATGCAGCATTAATCCCATGGAATGAGTATATATAGAACCCTAGTATTGAAAATGTGAATGAAAGCCATAGCAGCATAGCTCTTGTACTTAATCGCTAAACTGTGTTCATGTTTCTAGTCACTCTCTCCGTGATTGAAGGAGAATACTTCAATAGTGGCTTAGTTCTATATCACTTAGTAACAGAAAAAGCTACCCTAGTATACCACAAGGTGAAGAATAAGAGACTAAGATATGCCAGCTTTATCAACAGCATCTCTGCCTCTAAAGATACTTACGCTCAAGTCGGGTTGTAAAGTATGGCATATAGTGAGAGCGTGAAATGGTTAGAGTAGTTGAACTGATTGGATATATAAGGATATAATCACTACGTAGGTAACTATGCAAGATAAGTAGACTTTCATAGATACATATATCGGTTGTTTACTCGTGCTCTCTCAATTTGAACTGGGATTAATATTCTGGGTGCCTTAATCTTCCTCGACGTATTAGGTTGACTATTTGAATATAAGGTACCATAGTCGAAATACTTATAGTCACTCCTAAACATGAGGAGGACCAAAACTCTTTTCTCTCACATGGTCACGCATGCCCATTTCCCTACAGCTTATTGGAGAAACTAGATGATATATATAGGGCATACAGAATATGGTAAAGTCGGGAACTGATACCCGCGTGCTGTAAAAGAGCAATCATCAGAGCTCAAATCAATCTGTTTGTGCGTCAGCTTGTGTTTGATTATTGATAGAGCATTAAACAAAGGACGAGCCAATTTATATCCACCATGAAAGCCTCGGGGCCTAGAAACGAGGAACGATAGTTATGACTTTATCGTGACCGCCTAGCTGATGAGAAAGAAGGGGAAAAGGAACAATATCACTAACATTGATGCTCTTGGAGGAGACATACCATTGTGTAATAGCAATGGAGTCGTGATACTGAAGTGGGGAAAAGCTGCTAGTCGACTTGCCAAGACGAGCTATAGTTGATGTTGAACTTCTTGACATAGTTATTATCGTCTCTATGCTAGATTTCTATACATCTACGAAGATCATCTTACTGTCTTTCACTTTATATCCGTGAGATCATATAAGATTATCTTGGTCCCCGTGCAGCCGCATGCCCCCATCTATTCATCAATTGAGAAAGAGAGCTGAAGTTCCAAACAACTTTACCCCAGAATAATATTCCAGTCCCCTTCTGCTTATCTGTACATGCTAACTGGAAGTAGTACGCAATACCGAACGAACCCCGTCCGATCCGGCACTGCGGACTAAGTATCTAAGGCGGGGTTGAATGATAGGCCAAGGTGCAGATCCTCTGTGCGATAAGGCGATGAGAACAGCGCCGGCGGGGATGCTTTGGCTGTCCAACCACGGCGTGCAGCCCCGCCGTAAACGGAAGCACTTACATAGTACTGAGTTTACTTGGCTACGCTTTATCGTCGTGGGTAGGTAAACTAGATATCCTGAAAACCTTAGGATTGCGGGATGGCTAAAAACTGTCATGATTATGAACTGTTTATAAAGGTTGTTCACTAATGATAACTCTCATCTTGAGCTTGATTCGTCAGATGATGACGATGAAGGGGGTAAATAAATAGGCACTGTCTAGGTCACCTAGAACATAAGCTCGTGATAGGTATTTTATCGCCGGACCTAGACTCCAGATGTATTCAATACCAACTACCCGCATAGCCTCCCTAACCTACCTAACAAGTCTGTATGTACCTTGCATAATCAGCAACTACCTATCTACACCGGCCGCCGACCGGAAACATCCAGATCTGCCCGAGCTCGGGATCGTTCGGTATGGCGTACTAGTGTAAGTTAAGTGGAAAGCGTAGGTACATGTAGTGTAGACGTGAAGTCGAGAGAGTTTTAAGGCGGCGATATGGCGACGATGATCACTCCGAGACGCTCTCAATCATTAGTCACTAGTCACTGGCAGGCGAGTAGGGTATTATAAAAGGGTGTCTCATGCCATCTACCCTAAGACTACTATATTCTCTCTTCCATCGAATATCACCGTGTTACCAGCCATAAGTTTCCCAGTGCCTATCTCGGATAGAATACTTATCATACGTCCAACCTAAACTGCCAACTTCGATATTCCGTTTATGGGTTCTATAATCAGCAAAGCCAAATCCAAGATGAGCTCCGAGACTGCTTCCGGCCCCGTGCCTTTCACCCACTACGCCAAGGCCTCGAGCGTAAAGCCTCCTCTAATCGCCAACGAGAACGCCTTCCTAGGGGATGTATCCTGCTCGTAAGCAAGCCTCCATTCCCATCCGCTACTCCCCCAACCACCCATTTCATAAAAAAAGGAAGATGAAGAGAAATACTAACCCTTCCAAAACCCCCAGCACCGACGCCGCCAAGCCCATATCCGCAGGCTTCTACCGCCTGGAGAAGGGCACGCCGCTAGTATACGAGTACCACTACCACGAGATGAAGATCATCATCGACGGCAGCTTCGACATCAGCGACGAGGCCGGCAACAAGGTGCACGCCGTGCCCGGGGACGTGCTATACTTCCCCGCCGGCTCCAAGATCACCTTTACGACCGACGACTTCGGCCTGGGCTTCTACACCGGCCAGAGACCTCGTGACACGGCGTAAAAAGGGGGAAGGGGGTGTTACTCTCTGGAAGTGTGTATGTGTGCGAAGGGGAAAGGAAAGGATAACTAAAGAACATCAATATTTTGTTCAAATCTGTACGAGGGGCTAAAGAAGATGGGAGAGAGGAGGAAGAATAGCCGGAGCAGCTATGGGAAACTTGTGCTTGTATATACGGAATACTAAAGGATCAATGGATATTTGCATGCAACTTGCTTGTAGGATATACCCTCAAGGACGGTTATGAGCTTTATGCAAGCTTGCAGGATTGTGATAACCCATTTTATGTTCCTTTAATTCTTCATATTCTAAAAGCTCTACTAGGATTTGTAACCCCCTACTTAAGCTTTAGTTTCCGTGGATTAAGTGATGATATATGTATTTTTTTCAACTTCTCATTCTAGCCTTGTCTAGTGCTTGGATAGATATATATGGATCATGACATGTTGAATTCATGGTAGTTCTCATGCTTTAGACGAGTACAAGATTAATAGTTGCTCCGTTTCAGCTTATCGTGATATAATATGTGGTTGCTACCCAATACCTCAAACCACGCTATCATTAGATTCAGGTAACCGGGACAGACAAGCACGCATGTTCAATCTACTCTTGCCTTGTATCCTATCTACTATCGGGAACAAGCTAGTAGGTTATTAGATGGCAAGAGGCAACTTCGTACGTTGATATAATAGCGGGTGTTAAGCTATGTGTATGCGACGGCTCTCTAGACCAGACATCTAGAGTTCCCTGCCCTTCTTCATGGTTGGGAATATCAAGGCCAATATCATGAAGTACTTGCAGAACTAGTCGATACGACAAATACAGACCTATGATAGAGATGCTTTGGCACTATTCTACCTTGCTTTGCCTAGGACACGCTCCATCGTCGTCTTGGGAAGGCAAAATACGGGATCTACAGCATCGAGGCCGGGATAACCCAAGAGGCTCAGACCGGCAAGGCCGAAGATAGTGTGCCAGACATCGGCCATATTCCCAGGCCTGTCTGAAATGCCACCTTGCTCGAGGTCCTGACTGCGCAGAATGAAACCAATGAGCTTTTCTCTATCGATCCAATGCGTCCGGCCGATCATCGCAAGGCTACTCAGGACCCACCAACTGTAACAGACGTCTTCCTTCTTCTCGGGCCTGCCGTTAAGGCCGCCACTAGGAACCTGTCGTTCGCTCAGCCACCCAGCTAGCCTGTCAACATCGATCAGGTCCTTTCGCCCAGCGATGGTCAGCGCGGCTACGCAAGTGAAGATCTGCCCAGAGTGAGACTCAGCCCCTGGACTAACCCCGTATCCGCCGTCAAAGTTGGCACAAGCAACGATGTGGTTGACCGCCTTGTCGACATCGACGAGGTGCATCATACCGAGGAGGCTGAGGGCGTTAAAAGCACCATAGAGGAAACGGGTGTCTTCTTCACCCCATTCGTCACCCGAGAACGTGCCTGTCTCTCGATTCTGGAGGTCTGCGATAACTGATGAGGGAAGAAGAGGTCAGCTTCTAAGCGAGAGACAAGACCGCGCCTTCATCACAGAATCGACAGGTAGATCGTTTAGCCCAGTTGACTCACATTTCCCGACCATTGCCTTGCCCTGGCCACGCTTATCTAGCTCATCCAGCGCATCAACTAGAGCGAGGATCTGTACAGCACTGACGGTATAGAGCATATGGGCGTCGTGGCCCGGGGCAGCGCCAAAGCCACCATTCGAATGTTGACAGGAAAGGACAAAATCAATGGTCTCGTCGCGGGGGAGGGCATCGGGGTGTCGGAGCAGATACAGGGAGGTAAGCCCCCAGTACAGGCCGTTCAAACGAAGATGCTCGGTCAACCAGTAGTCATATTCGTCCTTCCTGGTGTCTAGGCTCTGGATGTACTTCACGTGTTGCGCAGTGGCGAGCTGTAACTCGTCTGGTAGTTCCTGGATTCCCGACATGTTGGGAAGTGAGTGTGCGTAGAGTAAGTTGATCAAACAATCTCGAATGAATGTTTGCAAGGAGTTGATGGAGGAGTGAGGATTCGTTGCTTGTGTGGGTCTAGGCGGCGGCGTTGAGGTTTTGCAGCGTACCTACGTACCTAACAGCTAATAACCTGTCACCTATTAGCCTAACCTACCTGCCTACTTACCTAATAAACTAACCTAGGCTGCCAAGATCGTTAACTTTACACTAACTAGATATTGCTTAGTGTGGGCGGGGTTTGTTCCTACAGCCCTTTACAACGTTGTATAATCTTTTTTTCTCCAAATTGATCCTCTTCTGCTCCTCCAGTTTCGAGTACCATAACCTAGTTAGTTGAGATAGCCCGTATGGATGGTACATACCTAGGTACAAGGCTAGATTAGTAAGTATAAGCCAACTTCTACACTAAAACCACCTACATATAGCACATCTCCCTAACCTAGGTAGGTATTGTTTCAAAGGTCAGCTTCCTTCCACTAACTTTCTAACCTTCAAAACTTCCCATCAGCACATAAGCTTACATGGAATCCCGTCCCACTGGTAAATGATGTTTGGCACATTATCTTCTGATGTTAAAATTAAGTAATACCAAAGCCGCCTGGTGCATGCGATGACAAAGAGAAGACTACATACTCAAGAATAGCTCATCATGATCAGCACAAGGAACGATAGATCGGTTCCTAGAACAGGCTATCCTTCGTGGATCTCGGGTGAGACATGCACGGGGCTTTTTGTATACATTCTGATTTCCTTCTAGAACGCGATATGTTAGAAACCCATGTTGAGTGCGTAGATGAGGCCTTGTTTACTATGCGCATGCGAAGTCGACAAGCAAACCTGTTATCGTAGCCTGAATGCGCCTAATACAGGTATACCTACATACCTAGTGTAAGTAGTTGTTTGGCTTCGATGACTATATTATATATGCTGCCATGGCCACCTTGATATCTACATACTATCTATATCTATAACTACTTACCAAGTGTCAATACATGATATATAAAGTATAGCCACCGTCGGAGTCTTGGCAACAATTTTATAGACTTGAACCTTGTGTAGTGACGATGCTGACGATTTATTATGGCAGTCAACTGAATCTACCAGTTTTAAGACCCCCCTTCCTGGGATCTACCTAGTGTCCGAAGCTTACTCGACTATCTTAGTGAAACATGACTATCTAGGTATATGTACTACACTACATATACACCCTGGAATAACAAGTAACTTCCTGGCTGCCGGCATAAATTCCGGTTTTTCTCTCTTTCCATGTCTCCCTCTTCCCCTCTCCCACCTTCAGTGGAGATGACGTTTGGCTAAAGGTATAAAAAACATAATAGGTTGGGTTAAATAGATACCCTAGTTGCATGTGTTTGGGATGATATTAAACCATCACTAAGCTTGAGCCAACAATCACGACAGTAATAATAATCGTTGCTTTCAAATTAGTGATTTGTATGCAAATATCAGCGGCGTTGCTTTGTGTCAAGTGCAGGTTGCATATTGCATAGGCGCACACCCTGCCTGTCTATAAAGAAATCAACCAAGCTTCAAACCCAAGCAAATACTTTTCTTGCTGTTGCGGTTTTTTTTTTTTAAGTTCTCTCTCTCTTTTTCTTTTTCGCCTAGGGTGGCTGGTAATGCCTATTTGAGAGTTAATTGCGATTTTAGTTCAGGATTGTCTCTCATGTCGTCCTTCCCGGATTATTAATGGCAACGATGTAATCTGTACATGAGCAATGTATTTCTAATATATTTATACTTATCGTATGTACATATATGTAGGTACAAATGTAATAATGTGGCTTACACAGGCGATACGCTCTTGTCCTGGAAGCGAATTCCAGGCTTGGCCGATGGTACCTGCAGATCATACCAAACTTTCCCACCTTATACATAGTAATTCTTAGGTAGGCAGGTAGGATATTGTCCGAACACGCACCTCGACATCAACCTTAGATGTTCAAAGTTGGGTACATGTGCGTAGTCGGGTAAAGACGTGTTCAAGACGTGATGTATGCAATGTACTTTGTTGTTGGTAGCTGTATACAATTGCCTATCTCCCTATCTAATCGAGGTACGTATCCAAACAAACAGGCTACAATCCCCCCGAAGTCCTCAGGACATCGGGTACCTAACCTACTAGGTAGGGTTTGTTAGGCTAGGGACAAAGTGCAAGAGTGCGTGGCTGCTGTTTCAGAAATTCAAACCCCGTTTCGCGACTCGACTAACAGACCCTGTAAGACCCAAAGGTGTCCATTTAAAATAGTCTCTGTCTACCTTTTATGTACTACGGAGTATGCTAGCCAGGCTGTCAAAGGTCCACCACACAGGCTGTTGGTAGCAGGTACCGATCATGCCGATGAAGAATTCCACAGCACCAACACTATTATGGTCGGGTACGGAGTAGATTAGATTCTACATCTCAAGCATTCGCATTCAATCGAACATCTTTTTATACACCATATATGTAAATATAACCGATAGTTGCATAATGTGGTTCAACCAAACTCCCTACCAATGAGCTCTGCAAATGTATGGTACCTGAATCTGGGACCTTGCGGTGGTCCTCCCCTCCCTCCATCTTGCTGATCTACTATAAGCTATCAACCAACCAACTACCATTGCTGCTTCCATCCCGCAGATCTCCCCTCAAAGGTCATGATTGATATAAATGAATATTGGAAGTAGCAGGTCAAGTCATGCGCATGAATCCGTTCTACAAGTTACCATCAATATATAGAAAACGGGTGTTAGAGGCAAGTTGATTGATCCCATAGGTTGCTATTTATGACAATCGTGGGTAAATAATTGTTCATATGTAGTAAATAGATATTCTTCCTTTGTTCATTTTGAGCAGTTGATCTACATATACTACATACATATACATCTAACATATCCACATGCAGATATATAATGTACATACCTACCTACATACTATGTACATTAAGCAGCAACCAAGCACAACATACACTGCTATCGAAGTAGTGTAGATAAGAGCGGACATGCAACTTTAAGTGCTAAATCTTGTTTTCTTACTTTACTTTCTTTTTTCTCTATGGTTTGTTTTTTTACATAAAACTTTGCATAGCATACGTTATATGCATAATTATACCTACCTAATATATGTACCTCACCCCACCCCCTTAATTACGAAAAATACGGTGCTTTTTAATAGGTGGGTACCTGGGTATATAAGACTTAACTCAAGGTTTATGTATGTGTGTATCGTAGTACCTTACTCACATATTTACGTCTTAATCTACATACATACAACCTAACCTATCTCTGTATCGGTACCTATTTAAGTTAGGTAGTGTACTATACCTACTTACTTCCCCCCTGCTTGTCTCTGTCCAGGGCAGCAGCAGAGGGTAAGGAGAGAGAGAAAAAAAGAGAAGAAGAGAAACTTTATTAGAGAGAAAGTGAGAGAAAGAGAGGGGACCCCCGACTAAACCGTCAAATTACAATTCCCAAGCTTTCAACCCGTTGCAACTCAATTCAAGCCTTCCTGAATTCCCACCTCTACCTAGGTACTTTCTATATACGGTTTACCTAATTTTACCCATTTGAAGGGGGGGTGGAAATTCCAAGATATTGGTACCTGAGGTCGTCCCTTCCATAACCCATAGCCCATAACCCATAACCCATAAACCATAATCCATAATCCATAACAGTTGTACCACCATTTCTCTACCACTACCATTACATACCACTGAACCATTACCACCACCATAACCAACCCGCTTGCGGGATTACCGTCTCTCGTTATCCATACCAGCTTTTTTCACTTTTATTTTTCCTTCACTTACACTAGGTGTACACTAGATTTCATTCCTGGGACCTTCCTAGCTGGGCCCCTTGTTGGTATTGTTTGTAGCTTTCCATCACAATTGCTTATTTTATTTTATTTTTATTTTCTTGTTTTTTTTTATTCCATTACGATCTCTTCATACACACCCCCCCTCTCTACCCGTCTCCCCCCCTTCGCGACCGATCTGATACGCCCCTTCACCTGCTACGGCATTACAACATTCCACACACCACGGCGCACTAACAGAAACCTGTCCTTCCTGCGGCAGAAACACGAATCAGGAGCTGCCCTGGTGGTTATTGCCCGATGCGTGCTTGGCTTGCAGTAATAATCTCGGATTATCCTTTGGTGTCATCGCTGTCTTGATACACACCACCCGCGGCCAGCAAGAATGGGACGTAAGCCCGTTCCTCAGCCGCTGTCCCTGGCTGGCGAAAATTGTGACTCCCTGGGCCAGCCCGCCATAAGCACTCTCACTTCTCCCGATTCCACTGTCCTGGGAGCACCAAACAGACCGAGCCCGAGCCCCAGTCCCAGCCCGCGTCCTGCTGCACTCGGCCCTGAAACCACCACCAACAATCTCCAGGTCATCTCGCCGGTCTCCTCCAGATCGCCTAAATCTCCTCGTTCGCCCTTTAGCAAGTTCAATTCATCTTCTTCCTCCGCTGCCGCCGCTGCTGCGAACGCCGCCGTCAGGAGACCCCCGACCCAATCCTCATCACAGGCGCAACCGCTTCACATACACCACTACCAACAACAGCCATCACTGCAATATCAAGAACCACAAGTACAACTACAACCGCCACCGCCGCCGCAGCCACCGCAGCTGCAGCAACAACAGCAGCAGCAGCAGCAGCCACAACATCAACTGCAACAACCACAACAGCAATCCCAGATACCACGAACACCACAACCTTATCCCCACCACCAGCCTGTTGAGGTGCCACGCCAGCCTCTGCAGGCTGCCGACGACGTGCTTCTCGCCCAACGTCGGCGCCAGAATCCCCACCAGAATCCAGACTTCCCGCTCGCCACCTCTCCCGGCCTCAAGCACTCAGCTACAACTCCTATTTTCAACGAACCCTACAGTCGCCCCCCTGAAGAGAAGCACGCTAGGAACACCAGCCGATTCTTCAACTTTGGAAAAGCTTCTAGGTCGACCCAACAGCTCCAGCTTGACCATACTGAAAGTGTTAGTGAGGGTATGTCCCGAGGCGCCGACCATTCTGCCATGCCGGATAGGGTCCCGAGTAAAGCTTCCAAGCACTCAGGTAAGCCAAATTCCGTAAAGAAAGAAGAAGAAGAAGAAGAAGAAGAAGAGGGAAGGGGGATATCGTCTTCGTCGTTTACTAGTATGTATCTGAAATTGGTCCGCCAGTACTAAGTCTGCGTTTTGTCCCTATAATAGATCAATCCTCCATCGAGCCCCCCAACCAGAGACCTGCGCCTTCTAGATCGGACGTGTCGCTACCGTCCACCGTCGAACAGGAACACGGCTCCTCCAAAAAGAACAAGCAGAAGAACTTTGCATTGTTGGGTCGCAATAAGTCTTTCAAGGATAAAGATGGAACCAGTCCGAAAGAGCCTATCACAATCGAGATGCCTGAATCGGATCACTTTTTGGGACCATCGCCTTTGAGGACTGCCCCTGTTAACCCCGAAGCCTACGACAGGTCTTTTAGACACATGATGAATTCGACACCACGTAATCACTCGGCAGATCGGGTACCTCGCGATACGTCATCGAACAAAGACCGCCGGAACGATAAAGATAGCCGGGGCCCCTCTTTGCAGTCTGCCGGTTCTAGCTTTTTTGGTGGCTTGAAAAGTTCTGGCAGTCGAGCAGCCGACATGATCAGCAAAGGATTGTTTGGAAAGGGTGGCCGCAGTGCCAGCACGAGTGAGAAGGAACCTACGGTGGACGACGAGCACTACGTATTAAAGGTCATCAACCTGCCCCTGGTTGAGCAGACGCGCAAGACGAGAATATCTAAGAGACTTGAGGAATCCCGGGACAAGACAGAATTCTGGATGCCGGCTTTCCCATGGCGGGCGATTGACTATCTGAATTTCAACGGAACGGACGTCGAAGGCTTATACCGAGTGCCCGGGAGTGGTCCCCAGATTAAGAAGTGGCAAAGAAAGTTCGACGAAGGTATGGGTTAACCCGTGATATTCTAGGGTGTTCATCTAACAAATCAATCGCAGAATACGATGTCGATCTCTTTGCCCAGAACGATCTCTACGACATTAATATAATTGGGTCCATGTTAAAAGCATGGCTACGTGAGCTTCCTGACGAACTCTTCCCGAAAGAAGCCCAAGAGCGCATTTCCAGAGAATGCGCCGGCGCCGAAGAAGTGCCACAGATGCTAATCGATGAACTCTCGAATCTATCGCCCTTCAATTACTACCTGCTCTTCGCCATTACTTGTCACCTCAGTTTGCTCTTAGCCCATTCAGATAAGAACAAGATGGATTTCCGCAACCTCTGTATCTGTTTCCAACCTTGTATGAAGATAGACGCCTTCTGCTTCAAGTTTCTAGTGTGCGATTGGAGGTTATGTTGGCAGGGATGTAGAAACGAAGCCAGGTACATCGAAGAAGAATACATGCTCTTCCAGCAACCGCTACCACGAGGATTAACGGCCGACACCCGAGGTTTCAGTGGGCGAAATTCAAACGACGATCGGAATGTTTCCTCTTCGGACAGCAGCAAGCAATCTCCCCAGATAATTGAACCACCAAACGGAAGGTTAAGGAAAAAAGCTATAGCGTCGGGTCAGTCTAATGGAAGCGTGACCTCGAAATCATCCACTGGATCGGCATCCCTGACTGTGAGCAGCGAACAAGAAACACCACGACAACGTGCCGGAGAATTGAGACCGTTATCGCCAATTAAGCCGCTGTCCCCGCTAGGATTTTGAACCTTTTTTATTTATTCATTTGAACCGTGTTGCATACATGCAGTAAATATGTCGAACCGCTCGCGGAATCGAGGCCCGTTGTTGAGAACACCGAAGAAAACCCTTGGAAAATACCAGGACACATCCGGCGCCTTACGCCATTAAAGATCTAGGATATCAGGGACCTCGACCATCTGACCCAACCAGGTATATTCCGAATCGACGCAGTAAAAGAGGACAGTCCATCACTCTGGGAAGAACTCTAGCGCGACTGGATTACTATGTATGAAGACACGAGGTCAGTTTTTTTGGCCCAACCCATTGTACCCTGAACCGGGAAAAGTTCTAGGCAAATCTTGTGGTATGGCCCGCTGGATTTTGGTCAACCTACCTTCTCCGGTCATACGATATTACGCCCTGTTTATGACGAATCCTTTTTTCCTTCTCGTATTTTCTTCCCTTTGTCTTGGTTCTTCTATTCGAGCGGCATCAGGTCTGGAAGAGCAAGTGGACAAGGAAATGTCCCTACTCTAGTTCATGGCGGCGCATAAAAACTGGATATTTTGCAGGAGAGAGATAGCTTGGCCTCGTCGGTTTACCACACTATCCTTTGATCATGGAAGCCGAAATACCTTGAGGAGCCTCCGAGTCTGTGGATCGGACGCCGAAACTTGATTTCCTCTGTCTTGGAATTCACTAGTCATACCAAATTTTGTTTCCTTTCCTCATTGTTTTCTTTACTTTTCTTTTTTTTTCTCGAAACATCGATGTTGATACCTTCACCCGCTGTTCTTGGTATACCCCCTTATTTTCTATGGCGATTGTTTTGTGGGACGGGCCGTTGACGGTGCTGATAAGAGATCAGAGGGTTTTAATCGCATAGAAGGAGAGTAGAAGGAGGAACAGAGAGAGATAGAGACAGAAGATCGATGTGCATCCAGCTACATGGGTAAGACTGGGTCTTGTACACGTAACTGTGGAAGACGGTTTGTCGTGACTAAGTACGGAGAAGGGAGGGGGGAAGAGAGAAAGAGAGAAAGAGGAGGTAAGCGGGTTCTCTGATATGTACCTTAGCCTCGGTGCTTGGATAACACAACAAACAAAAAGAACCGGATCAACAGTCCTGAGGTCCATATCAGTAGTTCTTGGGCTAGCAACGATGATACAGGAGAGCGAGCCAAGTCTACTTATATAATTGGTTATACACAAAGCTCGGGGGAGAAAGGCGGATAATAAGATCTATATGTCCGAAGGAGTCATGAGAGGGGGATAGACGAAGCCAAAGGAGAGGGCTGCTGGGGTGATTACAGAGCAAAGGAGAGAGAGCGAAAGCACAGATGCGCCGGCGATATTATAGATAAAATATTGTCACTCTGATGCTGGCTAGGTTGCCTGTCTGCCTGAGCTCCAGACAGACTAGGTCATAGTGTACGAACAAAATATATATTGATAAGACCATGCAACTTGAAAGCTGCCGTAACGCCCGATACTATATACAGGCATAACCCGATTTTCATTTTCATTTTTTTTTAATCAGAAGTTGAAATTCCTGTCTTTCTCCCTGTAAATACACAGGTTAAAGAGAAATAGTATCTGAAGATATATGGCCATTGCTATTATCTGGAGATAGAGTGGGAAAGGGGGAAATATTTTGATTACCCAGACGCACTTTTACGAAGAGAGGAAGTCAGGGGTTCTAGTCTTTCTATATTTGAAGGCAAGATGAAAAATATCAGGATGGTATTTTTATTTTATTTTTATCATGTTCAACTATCCATCATCATACTTGGCTATCAGAACCTGACTACCAAGCGTTATCTCTCCCTTTATTACCCTTGACTGCTTTTGAGTGCTTGTTGGCCTTGTGGTCATGACTAAGGGAAACGCAGTATGTAGTTTTTCTTTCCCATACTGCTCCTAGACTATCCCGGTCCACTGTATCCCGTCTCCAGGCTCCCCTACAAGCAGTGGAATCGCACTGTTTTTCGAGCGTCCCCCGTGCAATTGATGATGCAAGTGACCAGTGTACAGAGGTTCACTCCTCTGTAGACCTAAGCCATCCGTCTCTCTTCCTAGCGAGCCCCGATTTACATAAACCTTGGGGAAAAAAAGGAAAGGTCGGAGAGACAAGAAGTAATAAAAAAAAAACCTGACAATAAGCGCAACGGAATCAAGCCTTTCTCCGCTTCTTCCTCGCCTCCTTCTCCTTCTTCCGCTTGTCCTCCTGGTCCTTCTG
The DNA here is from genome assembly GCA_022578605.1 of Camillea tinctor. Classification (NCBI taxonomy): domain Eukaryota; kingdom Fungi; phylum Ascomycota; class Sordariomycetes; order Xylariales; family Graphostromataceae; genus Camillea; species Camillea tinctor. The sequence goes on from MU394132.1 coordinate 34,215, forward strand.
CTCATCGACCTCGACCAGCCAATCGTGCTGCACGGCGCCGTCCTCGCGGCGGCGCATCTTGCCGCCCTTGTCCCAGCCCCAGGTGCGCTCCCACTGCCGCGTCTCCTCGTTGTACTGCTGGCCCTTCATGCGCCGCTGCTCGCGCGTCTTGGGCTTGATGCCCTTGCGCGCGGCGAACTGCTCCCACTTGGTCGGCGGCTTGGCCTCGGGCACGGGCTTCTCGCGCGGCAGCGCGGTGGTGCTTGCGGGCAGCGTGAGCAGCACGCCCGATTGCGTGGAGGATAACGGGCATGTGGTGAGCAGCTGGTTGATGAGCGCTTGCGCGGCGTCGCGCGCGGTGGCGGCGAGTTGGGCTTCGTGCGAGGAGGCGGAGGCGGGGGTGGAGGGGGCGATGGCGGAGGTGGTTATTGGGTTGGGGTCGTTGGCGAGGAGGAGCCCCAGGTCGAAGGTGTAGGGCGTGGGCTTGTCGACGGAGACGTCGAGTTTGGTTCGTGGTTTTATCGCCGGGGCGGCCATGGTGGATGGGGGTTATGGGCACCGGTCTTGAGGTTAGGAGGGGGGGAAGAGGATGAGGAAAGGGTGGTGGTCGGATTGGTCTAGTTGACCTGAATAATTAAAAGAAGTGAGCCTGATTCTCCCAATCCTGGTTTATCTTGGATGTTTCTTTTAGACTTGGACTATGGGTTGTGTGTATAATCTGTAAATTGGTAGTCGTAGTTGTAGTGGTAGTGAGGAAAAGTTGAATATGGACTTTGGATAAGAACTTTGAATCGATAAGTTGAGGATTCGAGAATTTTTAGTGGAGCACTGCTAATCGATAGCGAATCGGAAGGCTGATTTCTCCGCTGTAAGTGCTATAGTTAGAAGTTTAGTTGGAAAGGTTTAACGTTCTATAGCGGGACATACTTACTTAAGTAGTAACGTATTATAAGTTGCATTCACTAATCGATTACAGTACAAAAAGGTAGGTTAAATCTTTCTGCTCGCTCTAACCTTAAATAGTACTACTTACACCTATCTACATAGAGGCGGGCAGCCAAAGCTCCACACCTTTGTAGGTGGGATTGGAAATTTCAACGCGGCGCAAAGACATCAGCTACAATACTCACACCCGGGATATAAAAACACCAATACAAATTATTCAGAGCCAGCCTTGGCCTAGGCTCACCCGCACCATGGCATCCACAAACTGCTGGAGATGCCTTGCGCGGCCTACGCAGCGCCTGCTCGGGCCTGCGTCCATAATACCCTCAGTCACTCCAGCTTCTATCACAGCTTCGATCACAGCAGCTTTCTCGACCTCGGCACTACTAGCTGCTGCTCCCGCAAAGTCGTCCGAAACAGGAATGTCTCGCCATATACGTATTGGAAAAAAACTGGTCTTGGGAAAGAAAAAAAAGCCCACAGAAAAGAAAAAGAGTCCGGCCGCAGGTGAGCGAAAGGCCTTCCGAAAGCGCATAACCCTAAGCAACGACAATGCCATAGAGGTGCGCGGGCTGCCCGAGTTTACAGCCGAGAGAGTCGTAGACCTCGAGTCTGCTGGCTTGGTTACGAAGATCCCCGTCGAGCTCGTGGACCAGTTGCGAGCATGTGAGGCCTTCAAGGCCAGCCAGAACTGGAAGCTATTCCGCTCGCCACACATGCTGATCCGGGAGGAGACCGTAGAGCTGGCAAAGCAGATGACGGAGGCTGTTGACAAGAAGGAAACCCTGAGGATGGTCATAACGGGCGATAGGGGTTCGGGGAAGAGCATACTGGGTCTGCAAGCTTTAGCCACGGGCTTCATGAACAAATGGATCGTCATCAATATCCCCGAAGGTAACATCTAGCTTTTATCTCTAGCTATCCGCACCAGACTACGTTGCAAGGAACCTCTACTAACCCTTCCCCCGTCTCACAGGCCTCGAACTAACGACTGCTATCACGGACTACTCGCAGGTTCCTAACTCGGACCTATTCGCACACCCTACCTACACCATCAAACTCATGCAGGCCATCTACGCCACCAACTTACCCATACTCTCGCAGCACAGAGTCCAGAAGGATCATCTTCATCTCCCCATCGCCGTGTCGCGCGGCATGCCCCTCTCCTCGATGCTAAACCAGAGCAAGGAGCCCGAGTTCGCCTGGCCCATTCTCCAGGCCTTCTGGCAGGAGCTCCTCCTCCCCGGCCGGCCACCCGTACTCTTCTCCCTCGACGGGCTCGCCCACGTGATGCGCGTGAGCGAGTACCGGTCCCCCTCCTTCGAGCTGATCCACAGCCACGACCTGGGGCTGGTGCGGCTCTTCACCGACGCCCTCGGCGGCAAGACCGCCTTCCCCAACGGCGGCGTCGTCCTCGGCGTCACCTCCAAGGGCAACGCGCCCCTGCTGCCGTCCATGGACTTGGCCCTCGTCCAGGCCGCCGCCGAGCAGGCCAAACGCGAGGCCCCCGAAGCCGCCGCCGACATCGAGGTCCCCGAGCGCGACCCCTTCTACCGCCGCTACGACGACCGCGTCTTCGACGCCCTCAAGGGCGTGCGCGTCTTCCACGTGCAGGGCCTCTCTAGGCCCGAGGCCCGCGCCCTCATGGAATACTGGGCCGCGAGCGGCATCGTGCGCCTGCGCATCGACGAGAAGACCGTCACCGAGAAGTGGACCATCGCCGGCGCCGGCATCATCGGCGAGATGGAGCGCTCGGCTTTGTATGATATTCGGCTGTAGATATGTATGTGGTATATATATATGTAAATGCAGATATAACAAAAAAATGAGAAAGGAAGAAAAGGGTGCTTGTGCTTCTTTTGTGCGAATGAAAGCCGTAAAAAGAAAAAACCCCTGAAAATATTCAGGATTTAAAAAGGGGGGTTTAGGGGCTTGGGAGATGATGTATGCATAGCATGGATAAATGCATTGTATCGTGGATTATGTGTACAAAATGATTTGGGACGAATACTTGCAGCTCAGAGGCTAGGAGCTGGCAAACTAAGAATAAAAAAGGAGATGAAACCTACGAATTGAATCATAAGACATGAAATACATGGTGTTACCTGCATAGGTCATGTCTGTCTTGTCTATTGGTCCCCTCTAATATAGGCTGTACTTGCTGCTTCCCCCCTTTTTAATCACAGCAAAATACATCTCCTACCCCTGAGTTAGAATCATATACAAACCCTTCATCACCACGTCCCATCCAACACCACCATATTATTACCTCCTTTTTCTTTCAATTATCACCCAAAAGACTCGAATCACCACCGTTGACATATTCAATAAGGTGTTTTTATGTATTTATTTTATATCCACAAGCCATAATGTAGTTACGTCCACGAAAGCACCACTCAACGAGCCCATACTCTACATGAAAATACGAGCAACGATTTGCTTTTTTGTATTTATTTTCTGGAACAAATTTGTTCAAATCATGGCAATAGACACATGGGTACATGTCGTACTTAAGCTATCATCACATCCCAACTTAAAAACTCCATCTTCCACCCTCTAATAGAATCATCATACTCACGCACGCACGCCAAGCCTCCGCTACACAAAAGGGAGGGACGGTTTATATCCCAAGTTCCTCGTGTTACTTCACCCCACTAGTCTCGAATATGCACGCTCTCCGTAGTTTTGAGCGCGTATATAGGAAAAGAGAAGCAAGTTAGGTTAGACCGACACCGGTATATGCCCAACAGACATCTTACTCCATCTCCTCATCGCCCGCCTCGTCATTAGCCGTGATGAACACCAATCTGCTCCCATTACCAGCCGTTTGCCAGACCTAAAAACCCAACCATGTTAGCCAAAACCCCCCTTGTACTATTTTTTCGTATAGAAGCAAGGAAATGAAAATGAAATCACTTACGTCAAGATTCGTGTACTCCTCCAGCGCAGCCAGCCATTGATCCTCCGTGAAACCCTTAGCGAGCACGCGCTCCCTCACCTTCCGCATGCTGAGCTCCACCGTGCCCTCCTCGTCGTCCTCCTCGTCGCCGGCGCGGCACGCGCCCCCGTCCGCGAGTGCCTTGACCAGGTTATAGATGCGGCTGGCGGCGTTGAGGCCGCGGCGGCCTCCGGCGCCCTCGTGCGCGGCGAGGCTCTCCTTGCTGGCCTCGACCAGGCGCAGCGCCTCGTCAACGTCGTCCTGGCTGACCTCCGACGCGAAGCGCAGCCGCGCGAGCGCCTGCGCCAGGCGCACCACGCCGAGCAGCGTCCGCGGCGTCGTGTGGCTGAACTGCTTGTTCTTCTTCTCGGCCCGCCGCTGCGCTTCCCGCAGTCGCACGTACGTCTTGGTTAGGTACTCCGTCACGGACTCGGGCACCGTCGGCCGGTACGTGCGCGCTTGCGCTACGTACGCGCGCACCTCGTGCGGCGTGAACACGACGTTGGGTTGGGCGCCGTTGGCGTCGCCCTCGGCGCTCGCCGCGTAGAGGTCCGGGTGCTTGCTATGCATGTGGACGTAAGCTACGTGCTTGGCCAGCTGGGCGTCGCCGTCACGGGTCGGGGTATCGAGGAGGAGGAACAGGATATCAAAACGGGACAGCAGGGCTGCGGGCAGGTTGATGTTCTCTACTGGGGAGATACGCGGGTTGTACCGGCCGTAGATCGGGTTGGCCGCGGCAAGGATGGATGTCCTGGCATTCAGGGTAGTCGAGATACCGGCCTTGGAAATGGAAATGGTCTGCTGTTCCATGACCTCGTGGATAGCGGTTCGGTCATTTTCGTCCATCTTGTCAAATTCATCAATACAGCAGATACCGTTGTCAGCAAGGACGAGAGCGCCGCCTTCCAGGACCATCTCGTCCGTGACGGGATCGCGCATGACGGCAGCAGTCAAGCCGACACCACTGGAACCACGACCAGACGTGTAGACACCTCGGGGCGCGACCTTGGAAATGTACTTCAGCAATTGCGACTTGGCCACACCAGGATCACCCATCAAACAGATGTTGATGTCACCACGAATCCGCATACCATCGCCCATCGTTTTCGTAACACCACCAACTAGCAGCAAGAGCAATGCCTTTTTGACATCGAGGTGACCGTAGATCTCAGGGGCAATGGACTTGGCCAGCATCTCATACACGGCACCTGACTGGCTGAAGGTGCTGATACGTCGTAGCAGCCTATCGTCGATGATCATCTCGTCGTATGCCTTCTTGTGCTGGGTGATATGGTGGGCCTCCAGGTAAGTATCGGTTAGGAGTCCAGCTCGCATTGCCTTGAATCCGGTATAGGGGGTCGGAAGGAATATGCCAGAGATATCGACGACGTCTCCGGGGTTAATCTGTCGCACCGCACTGCCGTAGCACATAATGGTGAGTGTACGAGGAATCTGACCAATGGGGACTTGTTCGGCCAGTTCCTGGACCTTGACCTCCTGGAAGGGTAGGAACTTGGATGCACGGGAGGACTGGAATAGCTGGCCCCTGGACTGGTTCTGCTTGCACTCTTCCGATGGGCAGTTGGTAAGAGGCGCATACTGCTTATCATTGACAGGCTGGAATATCTCACAGCCGCAACGATCGCAAGTGTAGGCACCCACTTGGACAACGGGCTTCACGTCGGACACTCTGGTTGCTATGCCGCGGATGGTAATTAGGTGGCCGAGATGATCCCCACGTACTTGTCTCACGGCAAGGGCTTTAACGGGTTTCTCTGACGTAGATGTTCTCGGCTTGAAGACGAGGGTGTATCGGCGGGTAAGCTGAGCGGGGAAAGTCGATTCGAGCAGCTCGGGGTTGTTGGTGTTAGCGGCAGCCTCGGCGAGATCTCGATTCCGAGCCTGTCTCCTCTCCATGATAACATCTAGCACATCATCCTTGAATCTAAACCCGTGTCAGTGGATACAGCTATACTATAACAAGGCTATCGGTTTGGCCGTACGTAACACCGGTGGTAGGGGCCGGCATCTTCTTGTCGATAGCTCTGGACAGAACCTCAACATAATGCTTGGTGTTGGTCTCGATAGACTCAACTAGCTTGAGTCCCTCGTTTGTGTCATTCTCCCACTTTCAGCTGGGTTAGCGAGGGCCACACCGATCATTCGTAGTAGTGCCTTACGGAAGCAATATCGTCCAGTTCTATCAAAACCTCGTCAATTGACCGGTCAGCAAGCTTCTGCATGATATCTGCATATTTGTGCTTCGGTAGCTTGCTGGAAGCTTTGTCTCTCCGGCGTCTCTCGCGGGCATTGTCGTCCTCGTCCATAAAATCGTACTCGTCGCTCAGGTCATCCTCGTCGATGTTTATCTGGCCGATGGCATGTGTCAAGGACTGCTCGGGCGAGGTCTTGAAGTTCTGTAGGAAGTCTTCGAAGGCAGCTAAACACACAATTATACATTAGTCGATGTATTAGAGGACACAAAATGTGGTGAAGATGTTAGTATCGTACCTTGTTGGGCCTCGTAGTCTACAATATTCCTGTATTGTAGTAACGCCATGGTGAATGTATCGTGGTGTAGTGCTGTGTCCTCTCGTGTACCGTCGTGTCCTGCCGTATGGTATCCTATCGCATGTGCTCAATTGGGTATCTCCTAGACGTAAGAAGGTAGAATTATCATATAAAAAAAGAAGGACTGCGACGGAAATTGGGTGCGTTGGCTGGGTTTGGCGGGTATTGGGGGGGGGGGTGTCGCAAAGAATTCGATCTATAGGCGGAGGCTGGAGGTTTTGTCAAAGGGGAGGGGGGTGTCTCCAGTTAGGTGCATAATAAAGTCAAATTTACAGCTAGTCACACAAAAAAAAAGTATTGGAACGCGTAAAACGCGACTTTTCGCGCAAGGTCGTACCTAACCTGCCTACAACTATATCACTAGTTAGGTACTTCTCTACCTGGTAGGGGCGGTAACAAACTAAGTTTGACCAGCCACAGTTATTTGGGGGTTGAAGTTGTGGCTAAGGCTATTATTGTGGAGCTAAGCTACGTATCCCTGCAGATATCCTCCATCCTCACCTACTATGTACTATGTACTCCGTACATACAGAAATCTTTAGTGCATCGGCTCTTTCCATTTTCTCTACTCGATATTTGCCTCGGCCACCGGCAGCAAAAAGCACATGGCTATGGACTCCATGTCTATGCTAGGGTACGTACCTGAACTAGTGTGCCATGTTAGTCTAAGTCCAAGTCTAAATCCAAGTCTACGTCCAAGGAAAGGAACATAAGCAACATAAACCTACATTTGTCTCTTTCCCCAGAATTCGTCCCATACAATCCATCTTGTCTATCCTCATCCCACCCTACTTGTCATGCTAGACTCTATTCTGTACATCGGACAGACAGATCCAACAACACGCAACACCGCCTAGCTTAGGCTAATACTTGCCAATACTGGAGAATAGAAAAAAAAAAAAACTGGACATATATTTATTTACATTTACTTCCTTTGCTTGACGAGCCGAGGCCATCTTGTCTTTCTTTCTATTCTTTGCTTTCAACTTCTGAATAATGCGACGCCAATGCTCGTAGACCTTGTCTAAACCACCTATCTCCCTTACCTACCTATCTACCTAATACTATAGCGAAACATGGCGCCGCGAAGGAATGCGCAGTCCACTGCTGCCGAGATCTCTCTTGTACACTTGAAGAACTGTCTAGTGAACCTCCCTACGTCGCTCGTCAACCTGCTTGTCAACATAAACACCGTGAGCCAATGCCCTTCTTACAAAACATCCGACTTCAGCTGAAACTCTGTCATAGCCTGCCCAGAATGTTATTGTCGAACTCAGCTACCGTCCGTCCTCTGCCAATGGCTTCGCGAAGCCCAACCTAGCCTCTGCTGCGCAGTCCATATACGTCGGTTGGACCGGCATGCCCAGCAAACGTAAAATAGCGCCCTTAGTTGATCGTGATGGTATTAATGGCGCCCGCGGTAGTGGCAAGGAACAAGAAGTTGCCTCGGTAGAGATTGATGCTACCCTGGCAGCTACCTTGGGTCTGTTCGACGGTCAGAAGGTCACCGCCGTTATACATGTTGACCCGCCCCTTGCTCATACTATCAACATTGAGCCTCTAACCCCCGAAGATTGGGAAATAATTGAGCTGCATGCTACTTTCTTGGAGCTTAATCTACTTTCGCAGATTCGGGCATTGCCCAACCCTCTCTACACCCCCGCGCCGGGCCAGCCTCCCAGTCCGCATCCGTTAACTCTTCATCTCTCGCCTACATCGACAGCCAATATCAAGATTATTTCTCTTGACCCAGCCCCTTCAGCAGATGTCGCATTCGTCAAGATCTCGCCCGACGCTGAAGTGATCGTTGCGCCCAAAACGAGATCAAAACCTTCCAAGAGTAGTCGCGAGAGCCGGAGCGTTGGCGGTACTTCGAGAAAGAGTGCTAAAAGCTCAGCCAGTACAGTGCGTAGGAAGGGCAGCCGTGAAGAAAAGAGGCCCTCTTTGTTCTTGAGGGGAGTGGACCGAAAACTGTGTGATGAATGGTTCGACGACAAATCCATACCCCAAGACTTCAGTGTGTGGATAGATCAGGACTTGTTGTTCTCCAAGGACTTTCGAGGCGTGAACTGGGTTGCTGTCAGTATAGTCAGGCCAGCTGGTCTCCAGCCGCCTCTTGACCCCCAACAGCAGCAGCAGGAAGCTGCCATTGCTGAGACTGCAAAATCTACGGAAAAGGTCATTGCCAAGCTACGGCCCTGGGATGATCCTCCTGATAGCCAAACCATTGCTATTTCAACGCCTTTATGTGCCACTCTAGGGTGCAAGGGCATAGTTGGAGGTGTCACCAAGATAGAGCCAGCTCCGCAACCCATTTCACGCAGCACCGTCGAGCGCCTGAAGATTTTCCCCTTCTCTAGTAGCACTATATCGAAAGCGCCGGATGGCTTGAAGTTCGGAGGAGAATCAAAAGCGGAAAAGGAAGAGGCCAGCAAAATGATTTCACATATCTACGGACTGAAGAGCTCAGCAGAAGGTTTACTGCATGGTCCTCTGACTGATGGGATGATATTGGGCACCTACGATGGTCTCGAAGTACCCCAGGGCTGGGAGGGCGGTATCGTGAAGCTTGAAGTTCCCAGTACCGGCTCTAGCTCATCAGATTCTTTGAAATGGTGTCTCGGAGCCGAGCGTCCCTTGTCGATTGAAGTACAGCAACCAGTGTCCCGGCCATTATGGCTCGAAGAAAAGGATGTAGACGAGGGTTCCCCTCCAAGTGATTCTTTACTTGTTGGAATTGACCCTCTCCTAGCGGACTTGAAGTCGCATCTCTCACATATGTCATCGGTTATGCTCACTGGCGCTTTGGGATCCGGCAAAACAGCCGTTGCACGATCCCTTGCGCAAAGGTTACGTGAAGAATTTCTTTTCCATACTACGTATTTCCCTTGTCGAAGACTCATCAACGACGAAAGCAGAATCACTACCATCAAGGAAACGTTGAATAGGGTGTTTATGGGCGCAAGTTGGGGTGCTAGACTTGGAGGTAAAGCTATTGTTATCCTCGATGATCTGGATAAGTTATGTCCGGCGGAGACTGAGCTACAGGTTGGAAATGATAATGGCCGGAGTCGACAAATCAGTGAAACTATTTGCTCCATCGTGCGTCAATACTGTGGACGAGATAGTGGCGTGGTACTTCTAGCTACCGCTCAAGGCAAGGACTCGCTCAACAATGTTATTATTGGTGGTCACGTTGTTCGGGAGATCATAGATTTGAAGGCACCAGACAAGGAGGGACGCAGACGAGTGATGGAAGCTATCGTTAAACAGTATACCATATCTCAAGATTCGGTATCATCTTCTCACCAGGATGGAAGCCGTCCAACAACGGCGGACGGAAGCGCTGCCGGAGAGGACGGTGGCGCGTGGATGGATGGAGGGAGCCAAACGAGCCGGAACGATTCGGGCAATAAATCTAGGAAGGATGGTTTTCTTCTGGATCCCGAGCTCGATTTTCTTGATTTGGCTGGGGAAACCGACGGCTACATGCCTGGAGACCTGATCCTTCTCATCTCTAGAGCTCGAAACGAAGCTCTAATTCGGTCCGTCAGCGAGACATCGTCCAAATCACTCGACATTATTCAATTGACTCGGACGGACTTTGACAATGCATTGAAGGGGTTTACTCCAGCATCACTTCGCAACGTCACCTTACAAACTTCGACTACAACCTTTGATTCAATTGGTGGTCTAAAAGAAACTAGGCAGATACTGCTGGAGACATTACAATATCCGACAAAGTATGCGCCTATATTTGCACAATGTCCTCTCAGACTTCGTTCTGGTCTTCTGTTATATGGCTTTCCAGGTTGTGGCAAAACCCTTCTCGCAAGCGCGGTTGCTGGTGAATGTGGCCTAAATTTCATATCTGTGAAGGGACCTGAGATCCTGAACAAGTATATCGGTGCTAGCGAGAAGAGCGTAAGAGATCTCTTCGAACGTGCGTCAGCAGCCAAACCGTGCGTTCTATTCTTCGATGAGTTTGATTCTATCGCACCAAAGCGTGGGCACGATTCGACAGGCGTTACGGACCGGGTTGTGAACCAACTTCTAACGCAGATGGATGGGGCGGAAGGACTGTCAGGTGTCTATGTATTAGCTGCCACATCGCGACCGGATCTCATCGACCCCGCCTTGCTACGTCCTGGTCGCTTGGATAAGAGTTTGCTATGCGATTTCCCTAACGTCGAAGATCGAATAGACATTATGCGAGCCTTGGGCAAGAAAGTCAAGCTGAACGATGAAATCATGTCATCTGAAGAGGGCCTCTTAGAATTGGCGAGACGTACGGAAGGATATTCTGGTGCCGATTTACAAGCGCTTATGTCCAATGCCCAATTAGAGGCCATCCACGATGTGCTCAATGATATAGAATTGCAGCCCTCCGGCAACAAGCGTGGCTCGAGCAACACACGAGATAAATCAACTACTAGAGGCCGTGGCCGTAACTTTGTCCAATTTCGTTACGGTGTCGAGGCTGCTACTGCCGAAGCGGAAGAGCGAGCGAAGAAAGGTTATAATAGGTCAACAGAATTCGCAGAGAATGCTGCAATCGCAGCGAAACTTGCCGAGATCAAGCTAGCCAGGAAACGGGCCAAGCTGGGTCAAAACGATGCTGCTAATGATGAAGTCGAGAATGGCGACAAGGAGAAGCCGGGGAAGAACACCGAAGTGCTTATTGGTTGGAAGCACATGATGAAAGCATTAGACAGTACAAGAGCCAGTATTAGTGCACAGGAGCGAGGCAGGCTAGAGCGGATCTACCGGGAATTTGTTGTAGGCCGCAGTGGGGAGATGCGCGATGGGCAAGGTAGCATGGAGATTGGTGGCCGCAGCAGTCTTATGTAAATATCATATTGGAGTTGTAATTTATTCAATTCATCCAACATAGGTAGTTTAGTATTAACAAGCCATTTGGAATGGATGATACCAAGTCAATATTTACCCTTTTACTCTTGACTCTTTATTTCGTCCCAGTATGAGGTCATAGCAAACTTAGGTACATTGGTACATCAAATGTTTGATTTCTATGTATTTTATGCAGCTATTTATAGGTGTGTGTACAAGACTCGGGTGGCCTTGTACTAGGTACATACTAGGTAGAACTTCAAGTTCTTATAAATCCATAAGTGCCTCTATACATGTATTATGGGTTAGGTACTTAGTTACATAAGTGTACTGTTGAAGAAATGACCGAACCCTGAGTGCCCGGGTATGCACAGTCAGACAAATGTGCAAAACATAGTTCACCGCTCAAAGCATGGATTCTCGAAAAAAACAACAATAACAACTTGGGACACCCCAGATTCTTACCAATTGAGGCTGAAAAATAAAAGGGAGCCGCAGTGATTGGTGAGGTTATGTGCAAAGATCTGATTGGCTAAATTACATTTGGCACTAAGTCCGCAATCGGACTAGTGTGACACTAAGGGATTCCCTGGGTACATCTGCCAAATTCAATTCCACCTGGGGTAAAGCCAGCCATACCCGGAACATCAACACACACTCCTTTCAAGGATTAACAACAACGGCATATCGTGGAAACGCAACAACGGCGTCTAATTGATATCTGAAAAGATAATCTTGGGTTTCTCTCAGAAATACAACCGTATCGAGATTTTCCGAGGTGGTTGGCTGGTTCTGCTGCCACGGAATGAACTATCGTCGATCCCACGTCTTGACACGATCTGATGGTGATAGTCCGGTGAGAGAACTCCTTTTCCCCAGAGATACTTGAAAGAATATACACAACACCTCTAAGTTAGGCGGTCAGAATACCTAAATAAACAAGCTAATCATCTCATTCAGGCACCCACTCAGAGAGTCCGTGGTAGTACCTTGTGAGAGTGCTCGCAACTGACCCTCCCTCCCACCTCTTATTTTCTTGCCAACATTTCTGTAAGTTTGATTCTTCAGATTTCCTTTCACACCGCCAGCATTCTATTCAACTTTCTGTCCTCATTTTCTGTTCACCACCCGGGCAATTTCCATCTTTTGGCACCATCTCTGTCCGCAGCACTGCCCATTTCCTTGCCTATCACTTCCTTAAGCATTCAACTCCATTCACGGCTCCATGGGGGGCTGTCATAGCAGCCGCCATGACCCATCCGACGCGTACACCAAGCCGGCTCCTGTATATGGCCAATGGAGCTCCACTGGACGTGAACCCGGGTGTCAGAGGAGGCCCCTATACTATCGCCCTCATGGGCATCGACCCCCCTGCTTACGATGTGCCCATTCCAGTACACGGAGAGACATACCCTCAAAAGGGAATAGTAAAGGCTGCATCGAAAAAACCCACCAGGCGAGTATATGGTGCTGGTGATAGCCGAAGCTTGCTTTTCTCATTTTACCCGGATCTAGTGCTCACGCTACCCGTTAATACTTATCGCACCGTTTGGACCCGGCCTTTCCATCGTTCGCCTTCGCCTGCTACCCATGGATGTTGGTGGTGTTTGATTTTCCCCCTATTTTCCTGCTCCATATCTAATCCCTCCTCCCTCCCTCCCCCTATTCATAGCATATATGCTGCAGTGATAATATTGATATCTGTATACCCTACGTGTAGCTAGAATGAGACTAACCAATGCCACAATAGTCAAGGAGAGAAGAAACGGACACTATGGAAAGCTTATCGGTCTTTGGCTGGGGCGCTTCGGCATCGAAGCAGAAAGCTTTTGAAGATGCTGAGCAAATGCAAGCCGTGGTCCAAGAAGAATGCGCCAGGAGTGGAAAACCAGTCCCTGGATATCGATTAACCGAGCTCATTGGTAAGGGGAGCTTCGGTCGTGTGTACAAGGCGAACGACGTCAGAACATCCAATGTTGTAGCAGTCAAGATCATCGATGTCGATGAGCAAGACACCTTAAACCCCAAACTCCAAGATACTTATAGCGAATTCTTGAAGGAAGTCAATGCCCTGCGACTCTTGAGCGAAGGTGGTGCGCAGAATATCAACCACGTAATCGAAGCCCTCCCAGTAGGGCAGGCCATGTGGATGGTCACCGAGTATTGTGCTGGAGGAAGTGTAGCAACGCTGATGAAACCAACAGCCCCAGGCGGGCTCCAGGAAAAATGGATTATACCAATTCTTCGAGAGGTTGCTGTTGCAATCTACTGGGTACATAAGCAAGGAATCATCCACAGAGATATCAAGTGTGCCAATGTCCTAATCACCGAAGTCGGCGCAGTCCAGCTCTGTGATTTTGGTGTAGCCGGAATTGTCGAGACAAAGTTCGACAAAAGATCAACTTTCATCGGAACCTTGCATTGGATGGCACCAGAGCTCTTTGACCAGAATGCACAGTATGGAACAGAAGTCGACATTTGGGCATTTGGATCGATGGTCTATGAGATTGCCTCAGGATTACCCCCCAACGTAAGAACAAACGTCGGCATTCCCCAATTCGGTGATTACTTACGAGAACACTTGCCACGTCTTACCGGAGACCAATATTCGGAAAACCTCAAAGACTTGGTCGCTTTTTGCCTTGAAGATAATCCGGAAAAAAGACCATCAATCGAGCAGATCCAGCAACACCCCTATATCTTCAACACTAGTGCGCAGTATCCGACTTCATCCCTCTCTAATTTAGTTAAGGCCTTCAAACTTTGGGAGGACCGTGGCGGAAGCAGAAAATCCCTCTTCGCAGGAGGAGGAGCCCAAGCACCCAACTTCGATTCAACATCTCTGGCAGCAGATGAGTGGAACTTCTCTACGACCCTCGCATTTGATGAACGCATACATAACGATTCAGATGGACTATCCGAAATAGAGGCAGTCCGAGACGTCTATGGCTCAGCTATTAATTTCCCTAGCAACAACTTCAACGAAGATACAGCGCGCCCAAAAGGCAAAGGAAGACGTCGCCCACCACCTCAAGTCCTCGCAGCCATGAAAGCGCCCCTAGAGAAAGTCTTCGATCCGAACACCATCTCCAACTACGACGAGAACTCCCGAGCATACTATGGTAGACCTATGATGCCTATGACTTCCGAACCTCCGCCCACCTCCGACCTCCCGCTTCGTGATGATTCACTGCATGCAACACTTAGAGAGTCGCTCATCGACCTTGATGCATCACTCGGCGGCGCTGAGCTGTCAAACTTCGTTGACATGGGTACTATTCGACCTGGACCTGGACCTGGACCCCGCGCGTCAATGGATAATAACTGGTCATTCTCAGGCGCTACAGAGGCATCGCACGATAGAGCTCCGTCAAGTGATCCCGCGGATATGAACAACGGCCGACACCAACCCGACTGGTCATGGCCGACAAGCATCCCGCCCGCTTCTGCCAATCCAGAGATGTCCCACTTCCCCTTTCCCGATGGACGACCGAGACTCCTGCATACAGAGACGGAGCCGATAGGCCTCCCATCGCAAGGCTATAACCCAGAGGTCCCGCGCGTAGTCAACGATCGAATGTCCATGACAAGTTTAATCGATCTAGATATGGGAATACCCGAGCCGAATGCACCAGAGCTCACGCGACCATCGACTGCGCATTCAGACGTCCCGTCTCTCGCTAGTTCCGAGATGGGAGGAGGCGGACCGTTTGATCTTGAGCGCCATACTTCTGTCTACGCACCCCTAACCTCGACGACCCGTGAACCGTCCATATACGTATCCGAAGACTCCGAGTTCGCGCAGCAGGTCGCCAAGTCCGTCTCGGAAGACTCGTACGCCGCCTCATCCACGTCCAGCATAGACATCCCCGACCACGAGCACAAGGGCAGCATGGACGAGACGATGGGCTACGGACACCCGCAGTTCCACGGGGGCTTCGCGCCCAACGGCCGCATGCACGACAATAACAACAACAACGACCACCACCACCGCGCCTACAGCACCATCTCGGACGACGAGCCCCCTCCCACCGCCAACTTCACCGGCCCTTACAACCCCCCCTCCCTGCCGCAGCACCACCTCCACACGCCCAACACCTCGGTCAACTACCGCCCACACCCGCACCCCTCGCAGCCGCACCCTTACCCTCTCCACCTCCCGCGCGTCAGCAGCATCGGCGCGCCCACCACCCTCCCCCCCCGCGACCGCGGCGGCCGATCCCCCTCCCCCGCGCCCCTCCCCCCCTTCGCGCCGCCCCCCTTCGCGCCCCCGCAGGGCTTCATCCTGCCCCCCGTCGCCCCGCCCTCGTACCACGTCATGGAAGCGCGCGCCTCCAACGCCGAGGTCGCCGACGAGATGCGCCGGCTCATCGGCAGCCTGAGCGACCACCTGTCCATCATCGGCGAGCAGGTCGCGGAGATGGAGCCCAGGCGCGCGAGCGCGAGCGCCGCGAGTGGCGTAGGCATGGGCATGGGGTTGGGGGTTAGAGGTCAGACGCCCCCGCCCCAGCAGAGGGAAAAGGACCAGAAAGACCAGATCCAAGCACCCCAGCACCAGCCCCAGACGTCCCAGACCCAGATGCAGATGACGGCCGGCGGCACGATGACGGGGGCCCCGCCGCAGGCGGTGGGCGCCGTGAGGAGGGTTGCGGCGGATGGGGAGTAAGGAAGAGAGGAGAGAAAGGGAGAAGAAAGAGGAGAAAGAGAAGATATTATAGAACTCGGTAGGGGAGAGGAGTATCAAGGGAAAGGGGACGGTGGCTTTTATCTTGTCTCTACAAAGGAAAGGAAAGGGGGAAAGGGGGGAGGGGAGGATTAAAGATATATTATTTTTATTGTTTTTTTTTCTTCTTCTTTTTATTATTTGCGCGGGTGGATAGATGTTGTTCTATGTATGTATGTATCTTGTTGTCTGTTGTATGCATCATGTATGGAGTCTAAGGGAGAGGTGGCGCGCGTGTATTTCTTGTTTTTTTTTTCTTATTATAATTTCATATTTTTGTTTCTTTTTAATTATTTCTCGTTTTCCCCTTTTCCCTTTCTCTCGTTTTTTTCTTTTCATGAGGCAGGTATGGTAAACGCAATCGATACATATCTGGGATCGTCGTGTTATTTATGTTCCTTTCCCTTTTACCCTACTTTCCCCTTTTCCTCTAGCCGCTGCTTTTGGTTCTGGTTTTTAAAAAGATGAATTTCGAGAGATACCATACACACAAGACTTTTCCCCCTTCGCAAATACAAAGAAGATATAGACTGATTTTTTGGGCCATTACATTGATTTCTTGACGTTGCATACAATCCACCTACGTCTTCCATACGAATTATCCTTCTCCGTTCTCGTCCCGATTTCCACAACGATGACTACTACTAGGATTCCCTGAATATCGGGGAAGGAGTTCACTTATGTGTAAGACATCAAGTCTCCCATAAGCAAGGCCTGGTATTTCTCCACGGCCTCGCGCAGCCTAATCAGCACGCCAGCAGCAAGCATCTTGACCTGGTTCTCCTCACTGGCCCCGTCGCCGCCGGGCGTCCTATCGAAGACGCCGCTGACCCACTCCATGCTTTCGACGGTCTCGTGGCCATGGCGCTCACACAGCCCACGCAGGCTCCCGTCGCCCTCCTCGTTGACGTCAAGCAGCGCCGCGAGCCCCAGCAGCACAGCACGCGTGACGCCGAATTCCCCCGGGCACCGCTCGCGTACCGAAAGCAAGAGGTCCCAGAATTCGGCGGTCATCTGTGGTAGGGCTAGGGTACTAGGACCAGCGGCGTGGAGGAGCAGCGCGAGGGTGGTGAGATATTGCGTTAGTAGGTACGGCTGGAAGATGATACCTCGCGATGAGGAAGAGGATGAACGCGTAGCGGCGAGGAAGCGCGCGGTGAGGGGGAAGAAAAATGATGTTGATAGAAGGGAGGCAGTGGTGTTAGGAATGGAACGCACACCGGGAGCTTTTGATTTGGATTTCAATTTCGATTCAGAAGCTTGTTGTGATTGTAGGCGCGATGTGAATGATGACAGCTTAAGGGCGTCGGGACCGGTGACAGCATCGGCCGCCTCAGCCGCCAGGGGTGCGAGGAAGGTCTGTGAGAGGGACTGGGCGAGGTTGTCAAGGGCATTAGGAGGAAGCGCCTTTAGGTTTCCTCCAGGGGCTTGATGCTGATCTGCTGAAGTTTGAGGTAACGCATAATGCTTCTCGACTTTGGATGGGAGCTTCTTAGAAGGAAACTGTGCTGCTGTCGCATACTCTGAAGTTTCAAAACCAGCAAGCTCCCGACCACTTAAGCCGAGCACAATTAGTACAGATGCCCGTTGTCCTAAAGAGTAATCGCCATCGAAGAACGTCTTCGCAAACCACGGGCCCATCTTCTTCGGTTGCGCCACTACAATAGCTACCATTCCCTGGAGCCGGAGATTCTGGAAATCTTCAAGATCGTATTTATCTTGCAAACCGACCAAGATAGTTGCCAGTTCTTCCGCATGCGAGCTGACTTCGGTGCCATAGTCGGCCTTTCGACGAATCAACGTGGGAGCCGTTTTCAGAGCCAACTTTTGCTTGTCATAGCTCTCTATATCTCGTAGATAATCAATAAGATCTCTGATATAGACTGGGGCTTTAGGCTTGTCTCTGTTTATCAGAGTGGGATCATCGTCCGAGTCTTCGGCATCTGAGTCGGGTTTCGCATATGGCACCAAATCAGGATCTTCCGGGTCCTCATCATCTTCGACTTCCTCAATGATGAAACCTGTTTTTTGAGGCACCTTGCTAGGTCGTGGTGCATGTTTCTTAATCGGTTTCGCTATTTTAGGTGCCTCTCCTATTGTTGGCGGCGCAAGTGATTCTCTCAGGATATCTATAGGACCGGTTTTATCAGACACGGCGACTAGAGATTTATACCACCGCGCTTCTTCGGTATCCATCTCATCCATTTTAAAGTCAAGCTTCGTGTCCTGTCCATGTACGAGTCCTGAAAGTGCTTCCCCGACCACCATTCCGAGGAAGCGAGCACGGCCATTCGACGTATCTATTCGGTTAGAGATGGCGTTCAGGTATAACCCCGAGCGTAGAAGGATTGTAAGCTTGATTGGTGTCAGCCTATGGACATAGCCCGCGCTTAATAGGAGGATTTGGGCATGCGCTATGTTTCGCCATTAGTTTTAGTAGTTTGACCAGTATTTATGCGCAACTTACCTTCCTGCAGAAGTGCTGGTGCATGTTTAATATACAACTGATCACCAAATTGGTTCAAGCTCTTCTCGAGGAGAGTCGAAATTTTTTCCTTGTTATCCGCAAGGACAGCAACGGCAGCTCGTCTAATACTGCAGTTCTCTCCAATGCCTCCCCCTGTAGCACCAGTAAGCCAGGCCAAGAGAGTATTAGTCTGCATTTCGCTGTCTCCGAGAACGACTTTCAAAACGCCGGCGGCAGCCCATATTGTAGGAGGGTCCTTTGTGACATCGCTAGTATCCACATAATTCAAGTAAAAATCTGATAGTAGCTTTAAGATTATAAATAGCCACTTCCGTTGTTCATGTGGTGGAAGATGATTAAGTAGTTGGGTGAACAGCGGTTTACTTTCTTCATCCCGGATGAGTAATTCAGTAAACAGCGTCTTAACTATGGTTTCTATGATTCCGATTAGCCATACGTTGTATACTATCCAGGAAAATATACATACCAGAATGAGGCAAGTTCATTGCACGTGCTACAACTTCAGCACACAACTTGAGCTCGTTGTCACTTATTCCAGACCTTACCCATGTGACTATATTACGGCCCAGCCACTCCACGTATCGTTTGCTGTCGGATATCCATGATGAATTAATGATCTTATCACCTTGCCGGCACAGGTCTTCCGCTTCTGCAGATATAGAAATAATCCTGCTACTTGTCAATACCGAGAGGAACTCTTGTCGCAAGGGTCGGAGCTGCGCAGGAGTTTCTAGAGAGGAAATACTGTTCCATATCCGCCTCACTTCATCATCGGCTTGTAGTAATCTGTTAAGGAGGTCAAGAGCAAAGCTCAAATTGAAGGTCGCATGGGAGTTTTTAAGTCCCTTCGGATCAGCTTTAGCTTCCCGTACTAGGGCCCTCAGATAGGTAAGCAGGGAGTTGATGCCTGTGATGCTTTGGAAACACGATAATAGCACTTCGGTATCAGAAGATGACTCCTGTAAGACGGACCAGTAATTGGGGACGATCTCGGTAGTTAGGGCATGTATGATCTGTGCACTCTTGGGTCCTGGTGTTCTGATATCAAATGCTCCTTCACTCCTGGTCCCTTTCTGTAGGTATTTTAACACAGATAATAGGGTGTTGTAATCTGGTTGGTTCTTGAATACTTCAAGAGCTTCTTCCGGAGAGGAATCCTGAAACTGGACTTTGGGCCTTGCAATAGGTTTGGCAGGTTCAGAAATGCTTAAGAGCTGGTCATCAGATGCTGCCGCCTTCCGGTATGTCTGGCTCACGGGGGTGAGAAAATCAGCCATGTTTCCATGGTCAATCAACGTCTAACCTAGTGTACTTTTTTTCTATTATTTTTCTTTCAACTCTTCTTCACATTTGTTGTGTGCCTTGTAAGTCCTAAATAGAACCAGTTTGTGATTTGATTTTTTTTTCTTAGACCACATGAAAGAAAGGGTTGAAGGTTGGAAATATTCCAGAAGAACCTGGTAATCAGGTAGGACAATAGAATGGGGTCTTAAACTTCGATATCTATCTATACACGCATATATGAATATCGATACAGCTTATCGATTTATCAGGCTGCTTACATCTATTAGCGTAGGTAGCGAACCTGTCTGCCTGTGAACCTTATCCCTTATCCGAGATATCTCCCCTCCAATGACATAAGTCGGCTCCACCTGTAGTTGTCGCTACCTGCTACCTTCGCTTCAACCTACTTACACGTGCATGTGCTTGTACCTTATGCTAGGTTATACCTTAAGCTGCTAAGCTCATTTAACATTTGTAAGTTTGTTTACAAGTTCAACATTCTGACTTGGTCCGCCAACCTAGCTTGACCTTGGCAAAGGAATTCAGTCAATATGGCGGCCATCTCAGGAGGAGGAGGAGGAGGAGGTACCGGTGCTGCCTCTCGATGGCACTACCTAGACCAAATACGGAGAAACCCAGGTCCATTCAACGAGGATTCCGACGTGAGTGACGAAGCTCTGGCTGCATGGGACAAGGCCAAAGTCCTGGTGATAGGTGCTGGCGGTCTAGGTTGCGAGATCCTGAAGAACCTCGCCTTGTCCGGGTTCAAGGATATTCATGTCATTGATATGGGTAAGTCTAGTATTATATTTATACATATAATATTGCTCGAACTGACATCAGCCGTGCTTCTGCTACAGATACCATCGATATCTCCAACCTCAACCGACAGTTCTTATTCCGCAAAGATGATGTAGGGAAGTTCAAGGCCGAAGTTGCTGCTGCGTTTGTTGAGAAGCGAGTCAATGGCGTCAAGATCACCCCCCACAACTGCCGGATACAGGAGTTCGACGAGGACTTCTACATGCAGTTCCAGATAGTCGTCTGCGGGCTCGACAGCATCGATGCACGGCGATGGATAAATGCAACCCTAGTAAACATGGTCGATATGGAGAACCAAGATTCCCTCAAGCCGCTGATAGACGGAGGCACAGAAGGTAAGAATATCAAGCCTCGGAAACAGAAGATCTGATATCTGACCTGTTGGTGTCGTAGGCTTCAAGGGCCAAACCCGTGTCATTTTCCCTACCATAACACCTTGTATCGAGTGCCAGCTAGACCTCTACACCCCTCGAGCTGCGGTGCCGCTCTGCACCCTCGCCACTATCCCCCGGCAGCCCGAACACTGCATAGAATGGGCCCACATCATCGCTTGGGATCAGGAGAAGCCCTTTCCGAGCCTAGACAAAGACGACCCCGAGCACATCACCTGGCTCTACCAGAAAGCCTCAGCACGCGCCCAAGAGTTCGGCATCGCCGGCGTGACCTACTCGCTCACCCAAGGCGTAGTCAAGAACATCATCCCGGCGATCGCGTCGACAAACGCCATCATCGCAGCGAGCTGCTGCAACGAGGCGCTCAAGATCGCGACCAACGCGGCGCCGGCGCTCGGCTTCGAGGAGAGCTACATGATGTACTCGGGCGACGACAGCATCTACACGAGCACGTTCCGGTACGACAAGAAGGACGACTGCGCCGTGTGCGGCAACCTCGCCAAGCCCCTGGCAGTCGACCCCGCCTGGACCCTCCAGGAGCTCCTCGACTCCTTCGCCGTCAAGCCCGACCTCCAGCTCAAGAAGCCCTCCATCCGCGCCGAGGGCAAGACCCTCTACATGCAGTTCCCCCCGGGAATCGAGGAGCAGACCCGCCCGAACCTGGATAAGACCCTCAAGGACGGCCTCGGCCTCGAGCCCGGCTTCGAGATCGCCGTCACCGACCCGTCTTTCCCCGCCCTCACCTTCCAATTTATCCTCAAATTTGCATGATAGCATTCAAGGTTGGCTTTTGCGTGGTTTTCTTGGCTTTTTTTTTTTGTGGCTTTTTATAATGAATGGAGAAATGAGATACCAGAAGTAGAGAGAGATAGGAAAGTAAGACAAATAAATAAATAAGAACTCCCCCACGGACTGGGGGTTCGGATGAAAATCAGGTAGATTTTGGACCCATCTGTGAATAGACCATGGACCCATGATTCCATCTAATTCTGGGGTGGTAGATGAAAAAAAAAATTAAAATTTACCTTGCACATTGAGATAGATGTCTGCGTCGACGCCGTAGCTCGCAAAAGTCCTAACTGGATATTATGTATGTCAATACGGGCAGCCGTCGTATGTCGAAGTAGTGATAAAGTCTCCCATCTACAATACTTGCAACGAACACGTATCAAATGATATAAAATTTTATATATTCATTTATTCTACTTTTTTCTTTTTTCTTTTCCCTTTTTCAATGGTTACTATGTATATATGCGAATCAATGCTCCTCCTTTCATAACGCCCATGACATTAAGAACTCCCAATTTCTTCTTACATCATGTACTTTAAATCCAAAGTACGTAGCAGCCTCTTTTTTTTTCCTCTTTAAAAAGCCGAAAATGAGCAAATATCAACCAGCCCCCTCCAACCCCCCTTTCACTCTTTCTTCTACAGGTGGTGTCTAGATATCTGTACAAACCACGAGATATGCAAATCGTATACGCCTCCCATTTCACTTCCTTCCTTCAACCCCTCTTTCTTTCACTTTCTTCAACCAAATTCTAGGTATGGAAAAGTAAATGAAAAGAAAGAAAAAAAAATCCTGTTTAGGAGAAACTTAGAAAGCGTACACCATATTCGTGACCTGTGGCCTGAGGGCGCCGGCCTTCTTCTTGAGGATGCGCACGGCCTCGAGGAAGAGCTCGTCGCTGTCCCACTGGCCGGCGCTCTCGATGGAGAAGATGAAGTGGTCGCGGCGGCGGCCGAGCTTGACCTTGCCCTCGAACTCGGGGTGGCGCAGGGCCTCGCGGCTGACGGTGTCGCGCATGGGGTCCTTGACGACGGCCTTCATCTCGCCCTCGTGGCCCTCGTAGCCGCTGCCGAGGGCGCGCGCCTCCTGGCGGGTGACGGGCTCGAGCGCGATGACGCCGGGCATGAAGCAGGCGGCGAACTTCTCGGCGTCGGCGCCGAGGATGGGCGCCGTGATGCGGATGGTGGGCATGAGCCGGTAGCTAGCGGTGGCGACGGGCGAGTACTTGGCGTGGTCCCAGCCGAACCCCTTGTGCATGTGCATGTCGATGTCGATCTCCTGCCCCGGGCGCAGCTTGGCGATCAGGATGTCCGGGTTCACGGGGCGGATGGCGTCGTCGCCCGAGAAGTACTTGGGCTG
Organism: Camillea tinctor; assembly: GCA_022578605.1. NCBI lineage: Eukaryota > Fungi > Ascomycota > Sordariomycetes > Xylariales > Graphostromataceae > Camillea > Camillea tinctor. Next base: position 57,357 of record MU394132.1, read on the forward strand.
CCCGCCGAGCGGCTCGAACGTGATGTCGCGCGCGTACACGTGCGCGTTCTCGTACAGCTCGTGCGGGTCCCGCGAGTCTTTGGGCGCGTCCTTGCGGTGCGTGCACTTGGCCGCCAGCTTAAGGCTCACCGTGTTGTTGTCGAACGTCGTCGCGTACGAGTCCTCGCCCTCGCCCGGCTTACGCCAGAAGGTCATGTACTCGCGGATGCCCTTCTTGCTGCCCGTGAAGGGGATCAGCCCCAGACGGTGCGCCAGAACCTCGTCCTGTATCACGGACGTGTTATTGTTAACGTAGACGGTCTCGATGGCGAGCGAGGGGATCTCGGCGATCAGTATGCGCCGGAAGGCATTGGCGATGGAGGCGTCGACGCCGATGAGCGAGAACTGGGCTTCGAACTGCTCGTTCTGGTGCCATTGGACCTTGAAGTTTTGGCGAAAATATTCTTTGTCCCACGCATGCTCCTCGTCTGGGTAGTTTCCGGGGTAGTCGGTTGAGGTAGTATTCGTGACGGTCTCCTTGTTGATGCCGACGGTCTGGAACAATCATTAGAATACTTTTTTTTCATTTCTCATTTTTAAGACCAATTGGGTTGACATCATACATTACGCTCTTCTAGTTCTTCTGCGCTCGGCGGTTGCCGGCGTCCTTTGGAGGGTGCCATGGTGAAGATAAAATGTGATGGTGATAATTGGCGGGGTGAACGAATGGATGGATGGAGTCAAGAAGACTTGGAAAAATAAAAAGTTCGAGAATTGAATCGATTATCTTATCGATAATGCTGAGTATTCACTACCTAGCAGACTAGACCTACCCTTCCGTTGATCCTTGTACCCCACTAGCTCCCCCCACAAAGCTTCCCCCTTTCAACTCAAGTCCAGAATACATTAAGGGTCCTATCTATTAGTATGCCATCAGGCAATAGCAGGAGCATACACTCATATTACCCCTTACTGTCAATGTTGGTGTAATGCTAGAGTTAGAAATACAAGTACATTATATTTAATTTTAGATCCTTTTTTTTCCATTGCTAAGTGTTCTAACCTACGAGCCCCCGTAGACGAGCAACAAATGCTTCATGTAGCTGTATAGCTAACATAGGAGCATAACTTATTAGGTGAAGTATACTACATACATACTCTCTACCAAATTCTAAAATATACAACTAAGAAGCCCCCCTCCCCCCACCCCTCAGGCTTAATCTTGGACAAGACATGCCTCAAAACAACTTCATCCTCTCCCCCGCCGCCTGACGCATGAAGAACCCCTTCAGCGGCCCCATCGCGTTCACCGCGCTCAGGCCCCACGAGCGCAGCGGCACGAGCGGCCCGCTCTGCACCGCGTACAGCTTATGCAGCTTATCGACGACGCCGAGCAGCACGTGGTTGGCGGCGTAGCGCTCCGCAGCGTAGGGCTCGAGGGTCATCTTGACGCCGATATCCTGGCCGTGGTCGGCGGCGTAGGCGAGCGTGCGCGCGAGGCTTTCCGCGTCGCCCTGCCCCTGGTTCAAGCCTTGCCCCGCGAGCGGGTGCACCGTGTGCGCAGCGTCGCCCACGAGCGCGACCCGCTGTCCGATGTACGTGTCCGCGTGCCGCATGCGCAGCGGGAACGAGGCCACGGTCCCTTCCTGCACACCGGTGACGGTCTGCGGCACGCTGTGCGCGTCGAAGCGCGTGTGCTGCAGCCGCCATGCTAGCTCGTCTGCCTGCCCCGATGACTGCGTGTGCATGTACGCCAGGTCTACGGTGCTGAGGCGGAAGGCGGCGTTCACGAGGGCGATGAATTCCTTTGCGGGTAGGCTCTTTAGGAGTGCAGCCCTCGACGGCGTTGTGGACCACACGAGCGTTGCGTAGTTTCCGGGGAGGGGGAGCATAGCGACGGGGCCGGTGGGCAGGAATCTCTGGTATGCGATCTTGGTATCGTCTCCGCCCCAGCCGTTCCCTTCAAGCTCTAACGTCGCAACGACCCCATGACGCTCGTAATCCCAGCCCTTGCTGTCGATCCCAGCAAATGCCCTTACCGGGCTGTTAGCGCCATCGGCGCCCACGAGTAGTCGTGCCGTGAGTTGTTTCCCACCAGCTAGGTGCACGACTGGCCACTCCCTAAGATCCAACTCCTCCGTCTCCTCCCCGAGGGTGATATTCTCGACCCTTGCCCCATCAAATATGGTAGTGTTCCCTAACTCATCTAGCCGCTTGAGTAATCCAGAGGTCAGGTTCAAGTTCTCGGTCATATAGGCGATCGTCCGTGGTCCTGCGCCACCAGAAGAGGACGAAGTGGAGGCCCAATCGAACTCGATGTGCGCATCTGTCAAGCCGTCCCAAACCTGCATCTCGTGGTACGGCTGTACACGGTCACGCTGAACGTGGGACCAGGCACCTATCTGATCGAGGAAGCGTGCGGAAGCCGGTGTAAGAGAGCTGCACCGGTTCGAGTAGCGGTCCGGGGGTAGCTTCCAGGCGCGCAGTTTCCGCAGGTCCTGGGCCTCAACGAGGGCGACTCGGAGGCCGGCTGTGCTCGGGTTTGCTCCTGCATGCTCATGGGTTATAGGTTAGAGGTTGAGGCTCGAATGGAGGCCCGTATATAGATGAATGGGTGCAACAAGAAATAACTCACTGAGTGCGGTAAGAAGACTCAGGCCAGCTGGTCCGCCACCCACACAGACAACATCGTAGATATCCGGCTCGGCGCCGGAAGCGCTTGCATAGGACCGGACCAATCGTGGTCCCAATCGGTTGCTACAACTCCTACACAAGCGTGCAATTGGCCTCCGTAGGTGACGGCCGTACAGCAGTGAACCATCCATCCCAATGAGGTGAAGGTGAGGTAAGGAGGCGAGAACTCCCTACTCTTCAAACATGGGTTTGGGAGGAAACGGAAAGGGAATAAGAAGGTACGTGAATATTTTATACTAGTATCCAAGATCGTCTGACTTAGGCCTGAGAACCCTGTATCTTTCAAAAGCTATGTACTTCTTATCATAGTGCAGTAGTATGTACATGATATGTAGTGGGGGTAGTCCGCAGGGATGACACTAAACCCGATATTTTCCCGAATTGCACCTAGATCCATGTCATCAATCTATGGGAACATCACATGCATCGTGATAGAAGTCGTTCAATTTGTAAGTTAAGTAATCCTTCCAATCATTACTTCCGATCATAGCAATATCGCTATAATCTAAACTCCTATCATACCAGCCCACCGAACCGTTACCGGTATAACCATAACAATACATTACTATACCCCCGGTTGATACATTTGTGCACCCCCTATCAAACTGAGCCCAAAATCATATACACGGGATAATTACATCAACTACACCACCTTTAGCCTGTCGTCAACTTAACCTATAAGCCAAATATACAATTTACCATCACCCTTAAACTATTCAAACAAGAAAGACTCGGCGCCGAATCACAAGTTCTACTTGATCTGTTCGTTATGATGCGACGAGTCCGGCGAACCCTCATCTCCTGTTTTGATAATCAGCGTTAGCTAAAACCTAACGAAGCTGAGAAGAACTGGACCCCGGGATCCGGTCCCTTACCTTCGTCGGCCTGAACGGGCGTGCTAGGGGCAGCAGTGGAGAGGACGACGTTAATCTCCTTTGCATCCTCTTTTGGAGTAGAGAAATCCTCCTCGCGGTTCTGGTCCCAGCTCCTGAGGTCGTCCTCAGCGTCGTTGAGCACCTGGCGGGCGGCCCCTCCGCCCTCGTACACGCGTCGTGAGTCACCGGGTGTGACGGGCGAATCGTCGAGGAGGTCGAGCAGGCGGCGCCCGTGCTTGGCGAGGATAATCTGCTTCTCGGCGCGCTCGATGACCGCGAGGAATTCGGCATCATAGGCTTCTTTCAGTTTCTTGCGCGTCTTTCCACCGGGGTCGAATAGATTAGTAAGTGCGTAACCTATTAGGGAAGAGGTGTTGAGGGATGTTACAATGTTCGTCAGCTGCGCCTCGGCAACTAGGTTCTCGGCCTCAGCCCTCACCAGCTCTTGCTCAAGGATCACAAGCCTCGTGCTCTGGGGCTCCTTGAGCTTGAGCTTCTGGATCTCGTCCGCGATCTTGTTCTTGCTATCGCGGCTCGGCTGGACGCTCTTCTCCGTGTTACGGATGGTCTTAAGCACGCCGCGGGCCTCGTCGAGGTTGTGCGCATAGTTGTCCTCCTGCACACCAAGCTCGCTCAAAATGACGCCGACCTTGTCGCTGATGTCCGACACGGCCTCATCCTGCGTCTGCTCGCCCCATTCCGACAGCTCCCGCGCGATCGTGTCCCGCTCCTTGCCCGCCGCCTCGTGCGCCGAGATCAGGTTGTTGGTCGATTTGATCAGCCGGTACAGCCGCCGCGATAACTCCGGCTGGATGGATCCGCGGAGCGAGGCGAACGAAAAGCCTTTCCGGTGCGTGGGCGACGTCTGCGTGCTGCTCGCCTTGCCGGAGCGGACTGAGAGTGAGCGGTTCCTGGTGTCATGAATCAGCACCCGTTAGTACTTCCCCATCAACCGGGGAGAGAGAGAATAGGTCTGTCATGAATACACATAAGTCGATGCAAAAGATGACCGGCTACTATTCAGGTGACGCGGAGTCGACATCCGCTCGAGTTCTGTCACACCTTTGGAATTGCTGGTAAAGAAGAAATCCATCATGGTGAGTTGTTGACCTACATTGTGTTCTTCAAGCTTCAACGATGAGGGTTCGTCTAGTATACTCCTCCTTACACTATGTAGGAATCTGGTGCAACTGCTGAAAATATCTTTGGTCGTATCTTTCCTTCTCTTGCTCCTCGGATGGAGGGTTTCTCGGAAGTGACTAGGCGAAGCCTTGCGTAAGTCCTGGGGTCATTTTTACCAACACAAGAAGCTGCATACGTTCCCAATGACGAGATAAGATGGTGACATTTAGACTCACAGCTATGATACTTTAGCCAGTACCAGCTACCTACCTAACCTAGTTATTTGCTGTCTTCTTCGGGATCTACCGATCGACCCGATTCTAGTATGGCGAGTTGATGCAAATGAGTGGAGTAGAAGAGTAGAAGAGGAGCAGATCAATCAACCTATGAGTTAAGTGGTATCGATCAGACGGTTACTCGAGCAGGGATCATGGAAGCTTTCCGTTCTTACTTGGGTACCACACATTAAAAATGAAATAATTGAAGTGCAGAAACCCAATACAGAAGAAGGATGTAATTCAGTTGTTACTCAAAGAATCGCATTCATTAAGAGAGAGAAACCTTACAAAGGCAGGTAAGTTACCGAGTAAAAGATCGTCACATTACCCTATCTAAAGTTAACAAAAGAGATGGATAACCCGATAACACGATCGAGTCTAAAATTTGTGGAAAGAATAATGGGCAGACTTCATTGATCGGTGCCGGATTTTCATTGTTAATGATGTCATTTCGATAACTATTTCTTAGCTTGATCGCCTAACCTAACTAAATGTAGCTTGCAGATCCCCCATGCTAATGTTGCCTTTTAGTCTGAACCCCGCTTGGTCCTTGCGCCTTGCAATATGGAACCCTGTACATAGTAACAGTATAGCGAGTATCAATTAAGATAATGTCGTCGTCGTAGATCTGATACATAGAACCAAAACTCCTCCCTCTCCCACCCCTCTCTTTTCATTCCTCCTTAAATCCTCTCTTAACAATGAGAAAAACCTAAAAGTCTTTAAAAAAAATAAAAATGACATCCATCGCTTGTATAATTCGCTAAACAAATCCTCCATAAATATTACATGATGTATAACAAGTTGAATTAAACCACATCTTCGTGGAACCGCGGAAACCCCCCACCTTCATCGCGAATGACATGTGATAGGAAACTATTAAAACAATGTATAAGATAAAAAAAAAAGGCTGGGTAGCAAATGAGAAACAAATGAGCTCTGAAGTTATTAGGAACGAATGAGATTATAAGAGGAAAAGCAATGACATGTTAAGAAAGGTAGATAGAGCGTTGGTAGGGCGATCCCATCGTAGTGGTAGCATGCCGTATAAATTTTCTTAATAAAAAATAACCGTTTAGGTGTATTGGTCTTTTCTCTTTTCCGTCGTTATGGTCGTTAAAACCCCCGGTGTCAATTTACCGGTGGTATGTCTAACGGTAGCGTGTCTCCCGGAGGCGCTCCTGGTACACGACGGGCGAGCTGTGCCGGTAGCTGCTGGTGCTAACGCGGGGGCTGGGCGAGTACCGGGTAGTGCTGCTGTGGTAGCTGACCCGCGGTTGCGAGTGGTGGTGGTGGTGGTGGTGTCCGTGGGGGACATGTCGGACCGGGACGTACTCCTCGTGGTAGTAGTGCTTGCGCTCAGGGTCGCGGAAGCACATCTTGTCGTTCTGGTGGACGTAGGTCACGCGGGTTGTGGTGGTATAGGGCATTGGGAGGTAGTGGAGTGGGGGTTTATATAAGTGCTGGTGTTTTGTGTAGTTTTTTGTTTGTTGTTGTGTGGGTATGGTCCGATTGTGATTCGGGTCCAAGAGTTGTTGTGGTTTTATATGGATAAATAGATGAATAGATGTTATAGGTTAAGGTGTGTTCGAGGTGTCTTATTAGGCTTAGGTGACACTTTGTTATACAATTATATAAGAGTAATGTTGTGGTGAAGAAGTGAAGAAGTGATGAGATGGATGATAGAAGTCTGGTGAGAACGAAGAGGGAGCAACACCTCATATTTATAACCTATCCTTTTTCAGTCATCGTAAGGATCCTGAGGTCTCAGCCAGTCCGTCATTCAGCTCAAACTTGCCAACCTACCAAGGATTGATGGCACACATTCGATGATGACGGTGGTGGTAATGGTGGTGGAGGTGGAGGAGGACCCTTAGCACTAAGATAGTGCGAAGGTACCCTACCACCCTACCTCACGTATCCTTGTTTATTGTTCTGCCCTGCTTTTATAACGAATCTGACATCGAAATAGATCGTCGAGACTCTTCTAGCGTGTTCCCCTCCCTGTCCTCGCACCATCCATGGAGCCCCCTTCGTCAACGAGTTTGGCCTCCCGCGAATGGGAGTCACGCCCAAACTTCTGAACCCTTGCCCGACTTACAATAGGTGCTACCTACATAGTATCTGCCCATATGCGTACGTTTTGGACAGGTATACATATAACCTACATACGTATTTCCTACATATATTGTATGTGCGTGGTGTGTGAATTCATCTACATTGCGTGCGCATGTATGTAGGCTATGGCATAGGTCTGGGCACATCTTGGTACACTACCTAACGACGTAGGTATCATCTCCACTCAGGGATCACTCGGGCGTCGGTTGCGCTCCCGACGTTGTCTAACTCCAAGATACTACACGAGAGAATAATAAGAAGAAAAAAGGACCCAACTCTTAGCATAGGAAATTTTCTTGATGCATGGCAATGCCGTAGTGTGAGGAACACACCCCACCAGATAGGAGCCGCATTACGAGGGGTCCCTGTCTGTTCCCTCTTTTTTTTCTCTTTCTTCCTTGTCCGTTCTCTTTTTATTTTTCATATATTACTACACTGCCCTATGACCTAGCTGGGGTATGTATGTAAGTATGTATGTAGTTGTATGTACGATACCATATGCCGGACCCTAATATTCATTCGACCCAGTCTAAGCGTTCACTTGACCAAGGACGTGGCGCGGCCAACACGAGCCGCGCTATGCGCACCGGCCCCCAACCCTCACTTAGGGGTACCGTACGGTAGCATCGCGCCCAGCTGTGACGACATTTACAGCCGTACTCAAGTGTGTACGCTACCTCACTAAACCTACATAGCAATGGGCAATGCAGTAAACAATAACGCTAGATGTGTGTGGAGTCCCTGGTCTGTGTTCTCCCGGGATCCGATAGGTTACTTTTCGAGAAAACTACATTTACTACATCACTTTACCTCGATAGAAAGTAAAAGAAGAAGACTAAAAAAAAAAAGAAGGAAACCAACATCAATCACCTGTCTAGATATGGAATTCTCCGTCGCGAATAAAGACAACAAGTCAGCATACATATTTGGGTATTACAACTTTTTATCTTCATGATAAATGTTAGGTTATGGTTATCGATGCATGTAGTTCAAGTAGGTCAGCTTAATGTGGTGTAACTCGTGGATGTAATAGGTAAAATATTCTATAGGTTAAAAGGCTAGGGAATATGTGAGTAACCTTATAGGCTGGTGACACCGATGTCTTTTTACTCCGTCGTGAATCTTTCGCTGGAAGAGCACAGAGCACAGCCATCCGTCTGCAGAGAACTGCTGATCAACCTCAGCCACTCAAGCGGCTAGGCAACTAACAAAACAAAACCCATTCCACGATCCAGTGATCTGGCGCCTAGTGTCCACCCCCGCCCCGTTGGTTAGTCTTGCTCAGATTGTCAGATTATAGCTGTAGATACGTGGTTGTCGTAGTGTGCAAGGAAGTTCCTCCCGTTCGCATACCCGTCTGTCTGTGTCGGCAGCCCATCCTGCCCATCCTATGATGTTGCGCCGACGTCAATCTGCAGTATCGCTCTCGGCGAACCGCGCTTTGCATCATTCGCCTGTCGCCCGGCAGGGTTGCTAGTACATGGCTGTTTAGCCACTTAATAGAGTTGCAGGGGTCCTTGAAGTAGTGTGCGACTATACAGGATCCTGAGACCCTGCAGCACCAAGCATCAGCATTTATTTACATGCATGTCGGTAGCCTCTTAGATCATGAGAAAACCTGTATTTTTCTACTAGCTATAACGACAGAGGGCATCGAGATTCATTCATGCACTTTACGACAAAAGCGGGGGTCACCTCCTCCCTCCGTCTACCTATCATGCCCTCTCTCTCCTGTTGGCCCAACCATGAACTCCGGAAGCAAAAGGCTGAAATATACACGCCATCAGCTGTTGTAACATCACCGTCAGCCTGGTTTTCTTTTTTTTCTTTTTTCCATCCCGCCTTTCCTATTCGGTGCCTTGAGTCTTCCAAACCTGTTAGTCATTTTTTGAGTCCGTACTTGTTTCGTCACATGAATCCTTGTACCACGGGGGGGACACAGTCATCATCTATTTCGTAGAAAACTTCACGTCCACCTTGGAAATCGCCCACATGCTCGTAAACACCGCCATCATGCTCGCAAAAATGACAAATGGCTTTCGGAGAATAGCCACCGTTGAATAGTCATAGGAGACAATCAGCTCCCGGTCCCGCAAATCGTCTACCAAGTTCCTCGCCTTGATTGTTAGTACGGTTCGGCCAATGGTGTCCAGGTAGGTTCTTTCTAGGTGGACATTATGTTCTGTGATGGAGGACTCGGGAGCAGTCGTGTAAAACTTCACATTTCTGCAAGATGTCAGCATGTTGTGCGCAACAAGACACCATGTAACCTACTCAGCTCCCTCGGGCAGTAGAACGCGAACTTGGACGTGCTCGTATCCAACACCTTCCGCCTGCTTAGGACCTTCTAGTAGTGGCACGTTGAGCAGATACGTATCGTCAGACTTCTTCTTAAGGAATCGCCTCGAGTCTGCATTCCACCCAATGGTGAAGGGGTATTTCCAGCCCCCAAAGACCGGATATCGGGGTTTGAGCTCGAGCACTGCTTCGCGCTTGTTGCTACGGAATCGGGATGTAGACACATTGCCGATGGCATCGGTAAAGTAGGCGTCCTTGCTCCCGACCTTGAGAGGGAATTTCATCTCCTTTAGGGCGTACGTCTGGGGGTTGAAATACTGTGACTGGGCCCATTTCACCCGGTTAAATTGGGCCGAGAGGTTCGCGCCCTGGTTGTAAAGGGTGTAGCGTTCCTCGAAGGCGATATTTCCGCCCCAGTGGCTTACCTCAATATCCCTCTCAAGCTGGGACACGTGGGTGACGGGCTTGGTAAATTCGTACCGAACCTTCGCAGGGGACACCGCACCGGCTGGAACTTCTGGGAAAGGTCCGTAAGTAAGCTTCGATCCCTGCTTTACCGGGAATTCCTTCTCATCGCCGCTTGCAGCAATTATGGTATAGTCTGGAATGTCCGAACTTGGAAGCTTGACTTCGGTCTTCTGTTTGATGGTAGGGTACGAGGACGGGCAGTAGGCCGAAAAGCTGTACACGAGATATTGCTTTTCCGACTGTTCAATTGCAGCAGGGAGTGGGGTGAACGCTTCGAGGTAGTAGAAAGAGATGCCTAGGGTTTGCTGGCCGTTAGGGGCTAGAGGTTTCGGCAATCGAATGCGATAGTATTGGAGGTTACTGAAAGGTCGCTGTTAGGGGTGTGTCTTTGGGATTTGGGAAACAGGGGGAGACGAAATCCATTGATTTACCTCGACGGATCAACCTCGACAGCTTCGGCAACAAAACCAACAACGTCAGGATCCTTTCGGTCCTTTACTTCGAAACCTCCCACCCTCTCCATCTGGCTACTCGTGAAAGGTAGGAAGTACTCATCCTGAGGCTCGGTCGAAACATTCTCAATTAGGACGTTGATTGCCTCCTTAGCGAAGTTCTTCTCTAATGAGATGACATGAACTAGATTGGCATTCTTGAAAACCTGTGGTGGCTTGAAGGTAGAGGGAGATGCGGATTCTGAGGAAGATGGTTCGGCAGCGTTGGCATCAGCAGCGACTGACGACAGAAGTGAAAGACATGCTGCAGCAATTGCAGTGAACTTCATGGCGAAGAAAAATCAACTGAAGCTCCCATGAAATGAGATACTCCAAAATGATTAACGGAATGATAAAGAAGAAGAAAATAAAAGAAATTTGGGCGAGAATTGACCCAGGCTGAGTTGGTGATATTATCTATTCTCTATCTTGGCGTTGTGCTTGTCTCGGGTCTTTAGATAGATTTAGCTACACCTGTCAAAAAGTTACAGCTTACGTTGCGAACTTGAAATGGATGCAGGCCCACTTAGCCAGTTGGGAGCTCGGACACCTGAGACACGGAATTGAGGACCTGGTTAATCCGAGAAATCCGCTGTGGACAATACTTACTTAAGTAAGTACCTACGCAGCTACGTGTACCTCAGCACCCAGCTGCTCAGGCAGTCAGGTCAGGTACCTCGCATACTGATAGGTACGTACCGTGCGTGTGCTTAGGTGTGCCCACTCCGGTCCTCTGGATCGGCCAATCCCCCCACGCTATCTATATGATATTGTGGGTCTCTACCCATGCACCTGGAAGCTTTTTGTTTCCAACGTCATCACATTGACGCAAGGTAAGGTTTTCGTGAAGGTTGAATTCTAGCTCTAGCTAGACAGAACTGGAGGGAAATGTCGTTTACACTCAACATGTCAAAATTTCCCAACGGCCACCAACTTTAGAAACAGGGAGCTAGGTAACCTGCAGATGCCTATCTCTGTCAATATCTACAGTAGGTACTATGTACAGATATATAGTATGTAAGGACACCTACATGGTCTATCCAGGTTATCAACTCCGTGGTACAACATCCCTTTGTAGGTAACATACTACCTCGGTACACATCTAGGTATATCCATGTGCTCCTGTAGTTTAAATATACACATGCATGGACTAACGGACCTAATCTTGGTGATTCGTGTAATTCAACGTAGTTCTCTAGTATATTAGGTATGTAAGGTAGCTACACATATGAAGCCTTATAATCCATGTCTACCTATATATCTTTTCAATGGCTGCTTATGTTAGAAAGCAGGTGGCTTCGGGTGTTCTAGTCGCGTAATTGAGGGTTTTTATTGTTCTTCGTTTTCACTTTGCTCCCTTTTTATCGTTTGTGATTACCTATCACACTGTCGTACCTAACCGTCGTTTTGGATCCAATCTGGCCAGACCAGACCAAAGCTAAATTGTTGAGAGTACCTAGCATAGTACTTAAGCTATGCTAGCTACATAGTAGATAGGATAGATAGGCACGTATGTTAATTATCAGGCTGGATCAAACCTTTGATGATGCTCATACGAAAAGAGGATGCAGCTCTTATTGGGTGTACTGTACCTATATTCCGTTCAATATTAGTGACCGCCAAACTCGTCCGAACCAACGACAGTGGGTGGAATGGAAACAGGGTGATGTTCAGCATGACTTATGTGCATAAGCTGATAAGTGGACGGACGTGTCTGGCCCTGGGAAGCGACATATGTGTGTACTGAGGTACATGTACGTTTAAAATCTGTGTTCCCTGTCTGGATCCATCCGTTGAAAATCTAGAAGGGGGGAGCCACCCAATTGCAGTTGAAGTCATTTTTATGGGCCAACCATTTTTAAAAATTGGAGGGGCACACAACCTCTTACAGCCTTACTTAATTACCCCTCACCACCTGCACCGCACCAAAAGCTCCTGAGCCCTCCTGTTGCCCTCCTGTGCCCAGGTGCTTACTGACCTTACCTAACCTTACAAAAAGTCCTCGTTGGGTCTCCTGTCTGTCCTGTCCGTCCTTTTCCCATTTTTGCTTGCATTCCCACAATCTCCGAAGTGACCATTGTTTCGGAGCTGACTAGACAAACACTACATATATTATGCACTTCCCGTCCTTCTAACTCGTTCGATCATCTCATCTATCACTATTTATCATTGTTATTTCATGATATCTGCTGTTACCTATCTAATATTCTCCTAGCTTACACACACATACACATCTCACAAGAATCTCACCGAATCCTCTCCCTCGCTCGGCCTCGTGCCCCCCCGGATTCGTGTTCCCTCAGAAGACATTGCTCTTCTCATCCCATCCTAAAACCTTTCTTTACCAATTTTGAATAGGAATTTTGCAAACTTATCACAATGGTTGGCCTTGGACCACGGAAGCCACCATCCCGAAAGGGTATGTATAACTATTGTTACTCGACATCTTTATTCACTTAGTCACATATGAAACCGGTTTGGCGGTGATGGTAACCATGATGGTGATGGTCAAGCGGAACCTTAATGGCGGGTTACCGTGAGATTTGTCGAGCAACATGTTTCACAGACTCGACAAACACCACCGCAAACATGACCTGGAGGTAGCTGGTGACCATCTCCCTAATTCACTACGCAACTTCTCTCCGGTTTGATCCTGCGCACCTGTATGGAATTGCTGGCCAGTTGATTATTCTTGTGCACCTTATATCTGCACCTATGTCTATAAGGGCCAGGGCATTCCATTCTTCTTAGATTGAATTTCCTTAGAATCCTTCTACGACTTTGAACCTGCAAGTCAATATGGCATTTAGACAGGAATCACCAGCTGCGGCTGGCACTACAAGCCACGATGACTACCATCACCACCAGCTATCAGGTTCCCTTGACTACCAAAAAAGTTCATAAACACGCACCCAAACTTATTTGTCCTGATGCACTAATATTTTACTTTTTCTAGGATCCATGGCCGATGTGCCTAAAGATCTTTTGGCAGAGATCAAGAAGTTGGAGGAACTCTTCGCGGTTGACACAACCAAGTTGAAGCAGATCACCAATCATTTCGTTTCCGAGCTCGATAAGGGTTTGTGATTATATTCCCTATCAACAGTTAACATGCTGACCATCTTGTAGGGTTGAGTGTTGAAGGGGGTAGTATTGTGAGATTCCCCGATGTAAACCTGTATTCAACTTGAGGTAGTATGACTAACCTGAGACCTATAGCCCATGAACCCAACCTGGGTCATGGAGTTTCCGGATGGATATGAAACCGGCACCTATTTGGCTTTGGATATGGGAGGAACCAACCTGCGTGTTTGTGAGATCACTCTGACGGATAACAAGTCAGAATTCGACATCATCCAGTCCAAGTACCGCATGCCCGAGGAGTTGAAGACCGGAGAGTCCGACGAGCTCTGGGAGTACATTGCAGACTGCTTGCAGCAGTTTATTGAGACCCACCATGGGGATGGACCGACCGAAGGCAAGATCCCCCTTGGTTTTACCTTCTCGTACCCAGCAACCCAAAACTACATCGACGAGGGTGTATTGCAGCGATGGACGAAGGGCTTCGACATCAACGGCGTCGAGGGTCACAATGTTGTCCCCATGCTCGAGGCCGCTCTTAACGAAAGAGTATGTAACACAAATATTAACTGGAGAAATTCGATGTTGACATATGTTTAGGGTGTTCCCATTAAGGTTTCTGCCCTGATTAACGACACCACTGGTACTCTCATTGCTTCCGCTTACACCGATCCGAAAATGAAGATTGGTTGTATCTTTGGTACCGGATGCAACGCTGCATACATGGAGAACTGCGGTTCTATACCTAAGCTAGCCCACCTGAACCTACCCCCTGACCTGCCTATGGCCATCAACTGTGAGTGGGGTGCTTTCGACAACGAGCACAAGGTGCTCCCGCGGACACAGTACGACATCATCATCGACAAGGAATCTCCCCGACCGGGCCAGCAAGCTTTCGAGAAGTGCATTGCGGGTCTGTATCTTGGCGAGATCTTCCGTTTGATCATGGTTGATCTTCACGATAACAAGGATATCCACATTTTCGAGGGTCAGGATATCAAGTACTTGCGCAAGCCATACACTCTCGACTCATCTTTCCTGTCGGCGATTGAAGAGTAAGTCATCATGGGCTGATAACATTATAATATACAATGTACTGACTCCCCTTAGCGACCCCTTCGAGAACTTGCAAGAGACTGCGGACCTTTTCAAGGACAAGCTCCATTTGTCTTGCACTCGACCCGAGCTTGAGCTCATCCGCCGTGCTGCCGAATTGATAGGCACACGCGCTGCACGTCTTTCCGCATGTGGTGTTGCTGCCATCTGCACCAAGAAGAATCTGCAGCCATGCCATGTCGGCGCCGATGGTTCGGTCTTCAACAAGTACCCACACTTCAAGGCACGAGGTGCTCAGGCTCTCCGGGAGATCCTTGACTGGCCGGCCAAGAAGAGCAACAGGGAGGAGGATCCCGTAGAAATTCTAGCAGCTGAAGACGGAAGCGGTGTCGGAGCCGCCCTGATTGCTGCATTGACCCTGAAGCGAGTCGAGAAGGGCAACCTTGCTGGTATCCTGCACCCCGAGAACTTCAAGTAGAGAGGGCAGATTCATTCACCAAAGAATGGATTGCAGCGGGCTAGACTTTTAGAATAAAAGGCCTTGGCATATCCACTAGAGGGAATAGACATAGAGATAGTTGTCGCAGAACTCAGGATTACACATGATCGCTACCTACTCTCCTTTGGTTGTTTGGTTGAGGCGTATTGCTACTGCCAGATTATCCCATCAACGTGCAGACAGGAAGCCGATATTCTATTATAAGTTAGAAATGGCTTCAGAAAAAAATAGAAAAAAAAATCGTTGCGAAGAAAAGAGAAATTTTGTTGGATTGGGAATAGACCTACTGTCTAATGTCCAGTATCGTCTTTTTACTCCTTGCCATTCACCTTTACCTTCTTCCTCTAATCCCTTCATATCGACATCTAATACTTGCCAATCAACATCCATTCCAGCATCACTGAGATGCATTTCGACGACTTTCGCGTAGACATCGTAGCAGACCTGACGGTCGGCGCCTAGTCCATTGAAGAAACTAAAAATACCATTGTCTTCAAGCAAGCCCGGCACATACTCGGTAAAGAACATGCGTAGCTGCCCATAATCCTCACCAAAGGTGTCGAAGTAGATAGCATCGTAGGTCTCACCTTTCTCTAGAAGCTTAGGCATAACCTCCTGCCACTTGCCGGCATGGACTTTGTAAGCACCCTTGCTCGGACCGCTGGCCTCCCAGGCCTTGCCAAATTTACACTCGGGCGCGTTATTGATGTGGTCGAGCACTGCGGGATGCGCCTCGATGACGTGGTGCCGGGAAGGACGGGTCTCGGCGAACATGCCGTCGATGATGCCCATGCCAAACCCGATGTTCAGGATGCGCCGGCCGGGAGCTAGGTCAGGGAGCAGTGCTGCGACGGATGCCCGCATGATACTCGTTTCCCAAGCCATCATCACGCCGTTCAGAGACGAATCTACGAGCTTGCCGTCGCTGTAGGTTAATTCGGAGCGCAGATATGCCTCGCTCTTAACATCCGGGTCGTCGGCGCCCGCGGGCCGGGGCGGAACGAAGGCGCGCGTGTTGTCCACTACGACCTCGATATCTTCGTCCATAGGCTCCCCCGCCCCATTAGCCTCTTCTCCCGCTGCGTCTTGCCCCGCTCCCTCCTCCTCTTCCTCCTCCTCCCCGCCGTCCTGCGACTCAAGCTCCTCGTACTCGTCCAGCAGCCCAAACAGCATCTCGGCCCGCGCCCCGGCGTCCACACACTGCGCGTACAAGGCCCTGAGACCCAGGCGCGCGGCCACGCACCCCGGCGTCTCCCCGTTGCCGTCCACGTCGTTCCATATCGCCCCGCTCAGGAACAGCTCCTGGACGACGGGCTTGGCGCTGCTCTCACTTTCCCCTTCGCCCTGGCCCGCGCACGCCCGGATCGCGGCGTGCAGGGGCGTTTCCCCCGTCGTGGGCTCCTGCACGCTCGCGCGCCCCGACTGCGAGAGTAGGGCTTTCAGGCCCGCGAGGTCGTGGTCCCATGCGCGGTGGAGGATCTGCGCGATGGGCTCGGGGCAGGTCGGCGGGATGCGGGTTTCTATGGTGTCGTCCATTTTTGGGGTTTAGGTATGTTTTTGTGGTTGTTATACAACAGAGTTTGGTGGGTAGGGTTCGGATAGCGGTAAGGTTGCTGGTTACGTATAGAACGGATATGGTATCCCGATTGCAATGGCGTTGCAGCTGTTCAAAGATGGACAGTGTCAAGTCTTACAGCTTCAGCTTGTGATCGTGTAAAACTTATCGCGGGGTAGATGTAGTACCTAGGGTATGCGATTAAAAAAAAAATCTAGATGTCCATCTCCTATCTAATCTACGCTGATAGGTAACGAAGCTCATGCCGCTATGCTATACCTACAGTGCAGAGCTGCAAAGCACTGTATTTTGTGCAACCATAACCTATGTAGTGCTCTACTAGTACAACTACATACCTATTACAACCTTATCATCTGCGGGATTATGTTCGTAATGGAAGTGCTTCTTCAACCGTTTTAAGGTAGGTATACTACCGTTACCTATTACATAACAGGGCAACATTGGCTGCACCTGACCTCTTCCCGTCCTGGAACAGGCCCTTGTACACGTGCTCAATGACCCCCTATGTCATTGGTCAATGGCAATTTCGATACGTGACACTAGCGTCACAGCGGGGAGTGAGAAGAAAAAAGAAAATGTGGAGATGTTTCCGAGCTGCAGGTGGGTCTAAAACCTCGAGTGGTCTCTGGTCTCTAGTTCGTCTCCAGTTCCCGTTGTTTGGTTGATCTATTCCTCCCCGTGCATCATTCGTGCAGCTCCTCAGGAAGCTTTACCCATCATTGCAACTTCTCCTAAATCAATTATTCCTTCTTTCCCTCCCAAACTAGTACACTACTTAGGAACTTACAGGATGCTGTGTTACCAATAGACATTCTTATTGTCTTTTGTTATTTTCTCTTTTTCTTTTCTCTTTTCCCTTTTTTGACAATACCCACTCAACTCACCTATAGTTACAAGGTGATACCTACATAAGGAAATATAACAGGCCGCTGTTGTTGTTATTACTACTTCACGAGGTATTACCGACTCCAAACTCCCATCAACAAACTGCACAGACGCAATAATTAGTTTCAACACCTCTTTTTGCTACTCTACCCCACTGCCGAATACCTTGGCTTGGTCTTTATTTTCCCTCCTTGTTGTTTTTCTTGATTCCCTTCCCTTTCCCTTTTCCCTCCATCCCATCTTGACGTTCGTTCTACTAGAACCATTGTTTTGCCATCTTTGTTGATGCTAATAATTAAAGACTTGAAGACCCAGAAGACTACCTGGATATCGACCCGTGGACTTAATCGCGAGAAGTGGTGCGCCCGCCCAGGCTTGGTCGTCATGAAGTTCGGGGAGCAGCTGCGTTCCAGCATCATTCGCGAGTATCAGTGGTACTACATCGACTATGATGGACTCAAAGCCGAGCTCAAGACTGCCTTCGATCCCCTGATTGACGTTGGCGACAACAACGATGCCGAATCTTCAAGCAGATCTAAGAGGAGGGAGGGTAAGGGCAAGGGCAAGGGCAAGTTTCAGAAGAACAGGTGGACGGAAGAGGACGAGCAGAGATTCATCACCAAGCTATACGCCGAGCTCGAGAAAGTCTACACTAAGACGAAAGTGAAGGAGTCAGAGGTCCAGCGCCGTATTGCAGTGAGCGACCGCGAGGTTAGGGAGGTTGTCGCCAAGGTAACTGAGCGAGGCCTGGACGAGCAAGGGCCCTCGGAAGAGGAGTTCATATTGCTCGAACAAGACCTGAGCGACATCATTGCCGATGTCCACGACCTCGCCAAGTATGTTCAGTTGAACTACACCGGCTTTTATAAGATAATAAAGAAGCATGATGTGGGTTATTTCTTTACAACATTTCCTCTCTTCCTACGTGAGATCATAAACTAATTAACTTTTCTTTGTAGAAAATGACCAATTGGCATCTGAAGCCAGCATTCGATGCTGCGCTCAAGAAGAAGCCATTCTATAACGAAGACTTCGATGCCGAGTTGGTGAAACTATCTAATATGTACAACAATGTACGAACCAGGGGTAATCCGGTCAAAGGTGACAGCGCCGCGGGTGGTTCACAAGGCAGCTTCATTCGTCAAACCACCAAGTACTGGGTTCATCCAGACAACGTAACCGAATTGAAACTCATCATTCTGAAGCACCTTCCAGTATTGGTCTTCAACGCCAGCAAGGAGTTCGAGCCGGCAGATTCTGCCATTACCTCCATTTACTACGACAACCCCAGTAAATGGGACTTGTATGAGGGTCGATTGAAGAAGACAGAGGGTGCCGAGGCCATTCGTCTCCGGTGGTATGGTGGCATGCAAAATGACACCATATTCGTGGAACGCAAGACCCATCGCGAGGACTGGACGGGTGAGAAGTCGGTCAAGGCTCGGTTTTCCATGAAAGAGAAAAATGTCAACGCATACATGAGAGGTGACCTACTTCCAGAGGCAATCTTTGAGAAGGCCCGGAAGGATGGTAAGAAAACAGAAAAGGTTATAGCAGAAGAAGAACGTTTGGCCAAAGAGGTTCAGTACTCAGTTCTGAAGAAAGGATATAAACCTGTCTGCAGGTCTTTCTACAACCGAACCGCATTCCAGCTTCCGGCCGATGCACGCGTCCGTATCTCTCTCGATACTGAGCTCACAATGGTACGTGAGGATAACTTGGACGGCGTTACTCGCTCGGGCGACAACTGGAGGCGTATGGATATTGGAATTGACTGGCCCTTCTCTCAACTGCCTCCTGGCGATGTTGTGCGATTCCCGTATGCTGTTCTAGAAGTAAAACTCCAAACTCAGCATGGACAGGAGCCTCCAGAATGGGTTCGTCAACTCATTGCCAGCCACCTTGTCGAGGCCGTGCCCAAATTCTCCAAGTTCATTCACGGCACGGCAACTCTATTCCCCACCCGAATCAACTTGCTTCCGTACTGGATGCCACAAATGGACGTGGACATCCGCAAGCCAGTTACCCATAATTTTGGCATCCAACGCTCTGGACAACATGCTAGCGGCACGACATCCGACGACGACGACGATGAAGATGAAATTGATTCAGATGCCGAAGAAACTAATGATTCACATACAGGTTCTGCTAACAGCCGTAATGGCCTAAATCATGGCGCTCGAGCTTTGGGGCTAAGTGATGTTGAAGGACAAACTACAGATGTTGCAGCTGCCGACGACGACTACCCCCTCTATGATTCGGATGATGAGTCGGACGAGGAGGATCGTATCGAAGAGGCTAGGCGGATTGGTGGCTGGCCATACTATTCAATTGTCGCCAAGAGCTACGCAAAGGCAACAGGTCGCGGAATATGGAGAGCAGCGAAAGCCATCGTACCGCGACCGAGATCGACAACTGTACCTATAAGCAACCGCCAGCAACAATTATTCGGAGCCCAGAATGTTTCACATAAGAAGATCAAGGCGCCCAAGGGCAAGAAGATATATGTCCCTGTCAGGGTTGAGCCTAAAGTCTTCTTTGCCGCAGAGAGAACATACCTTGGCTGGGTAAGTGCACCACGCAACAATTTCCTCCTCAAGGTATAACTAATTAATATCGTCTATAGCTTGAATTCTCTATCTATATCGGAACCATCGCCGTAACCTTACTTAACTTCGGCACCAAGCCTACCATGCTCTCATTCCTTATTTCTGGTGTCTTCACACTTCTAGCTATCCTGTCGCTCTGTTACTCTGTTGGTATTTATCTCTACCGAGGTAAGGCGATTCGAGAGCGTAAGGCCATCAAATATTATGATAAAATTGGACCGTCGGTGCTCTGCATTGCTCTATTTGTGGGCGTGGCGCTAAACTTTGCATTCGAAGGACGGGAGAGGCTAGTTTGGTAAGGGTGCACTTTAGCGTTATGGGAGGAAATGATGTGTAAACCGAATTCCATCCCGGTGAGGATTGTATACATATGTTGTCTATTACACATAGACTGTACCTAACATAATTACTTGATAGTCATTTTGAGGGCTCTTTCTTTTATTAGGGAACACTAGGATAGTACGCCACCGCATGCATAGAATGGAATCGAGGTCGTGAAGTATTTCGAGCTGGCGTCAGCATTCTGTTCGGTGAGGCCATTCTTGTTTGGTTCATGGGAATAGGGATTCTGTGACCAAGATTAAAAAGAAGTATATCTTGAATAGGAGGAGTACATTCAAGGTATAAACAAGTCTGGGCCCCTTCGGAACATCTTGACCACGATACTATGAACTCAACAACGCGCCATACAACCCGTACAGTGAGATGGTGTTAGAACTAGAATATTAACTAGATATATTTGCTACGTAAAAGGCCCTTGGCTGCATAAGTTCCTGGCTGGGGCGGTATGTATCCACTACAGGCTCACAAGCAAACAAGTCCATAGAGCTACTCGCATTTTCAGCTCTTCATGATTCCAAATAATGTCAGAAAGGTTCTAACCAATGCCTTTTCATCAAGCCCGAGGATAGCAAGGTACGAGCTTGTTAAATGGAGTGATGGAATCAATGGATATATGACTGTGCCACCCCGTCACGTCCTGGTAGTATACGTGCTAGCATTGGAACCCAGAGGAGGTGCTCATGTGTATATTTGCCCTATATTCTCATCCTACTATTGGACGATGTCAAATCATGCCTAGACATTGTCCGGCAAGTTTATGTGGTACCAGCCCTGTCAGTATTGGTTATACACTATAAATAGTCCAACAGACGACGTGGATTCTCTCCGTTTGGCTCGCGGCTCGCGGCTCTCGGGATACGGCTATATCAACTCGTTGATTCCAATCCGCATTATAGAGGACTTCTCCCACTTCCAAGTTGTCATCAGGGATAGCCAAGTGCTAGTATTGTTGGACGGACACGACTGTTCGCTCCTTACTTGAAGCTAGACCCAAATTATTATAACCTCCCCGAGTACACAGGTTACATATATCGACCGACATCCTACTTTTTGAGTCAAACTGGAACCAGGACGAAGCCTGAGTTTGATTTTAGAAAATCTATACAACTCATAGACAAGGGAATAATATAGTGAGCTATTCTCTCACCATGACAGTCGATCCCTCGCAAATCGAGTTTGGCCAGTCGATGCCTCCACATGGCCCACATACCATCACCGTCCACGCCCCTGGCTGGGATACGGCGATAAAATTCCGCGATGGGGATATGTCCATCATTATGAGAATGAAGTCGTTATATCCACGCTTCGGGCCTTTTGGTGTCACAGCAGCTGTATGTTGGCATTACCACCGCTATTTACTCATTCCCATATCAGCATCATGGCTGGCTACAACTACCTAACCTAACATACTTCCAACCACTCACAAGATTGTATTAACTTGTCCATAGTTTTGCCAAGCCATAGCACAAAAGCTTCAGATCCCCGAAGGCTACACCTGCGCCGCCTTCCTCTCCCCGGACGTGTGGACCTCAAACCGCACACATGCAGTCTCTGCCTTCCGCAAGGAGCACCGCCTCGATGTCGCAGACCTGAGGTACCACATCGTCGACGTGGCCGGTGTCCGGCTATACGTCATCGCCTTCCCCATGGCCAAGATGATGGGCGCCATCTTCATGTGGCAGCACGGCGGCCGCGGCTTCAGCACGCGCCTCGCCGAGTCCCTGCTCCCCCAGGTCGAGCAGCATCTCGTGCACGTGGGCGAGTTCCCCGGCGGCGTCACCGGCAAAGGCGAGCCCCTACCCGCACCTACGTACTTGCCTGAGGTAGAGAGTCATCGCCTCCTGCGGGAGCGCATCACTAGCTTGCTGATGCGCGCCCCTGCGACACCCCACGAGCGCGACGTTGCCCCTGACGATGTGTTCCTCTACCAGACGGGCATGGCAGCCATCGAGCGGTTCCACGAGGTGGTCATGACGGTGCGGTCCGGCCCCGTGGCTGTGTTCGGCGCCGTGTTCCACAGCACGTACCATCTGTTCGAGGAGAGCCCCTTCGGAGTCAAGCTATTCAAGCGGTGCGACGACGCCGACTTGGATGCTTTCGAGAAGTACCTCGAGGACGGGGGCGCGTGCAGCTACGTGTTCACCGAGTTCCCGAGTAACCCTATTATGGTCTCCGTGGATCTGATGAGGTTACGGAAGCTGGTGAGTATCTATATTTTACGTACCATCTACTCCCAGCCCCTTTATGCTTAGCCTACCGCCTAGAAGCAAGAAGTGTGAATTTTAGTTTTTTTTGATTACCCGTAGCACCACTAATCTAACCTCCCCCAACGCAGGCCGACAAACACGGCTTCTTCCTCGCCGTAGACGACACCTGCGCCTCCTTCGCCAACATCGACCTCCTCTCCGCCGCCGACGCCATCATCACCTCGCTCACCAAGTCCTTCTCGGGGTACGCGGAC
This sequence comes from Camillea tinctor, assembly GCA_022578605.1. Classification (NCBI taxonomy): domain Eukaryota; kingdom Fungi; phylum Ascomycota; class Sordariomycetes; order Xylariales; family Graphostromataceae; genus Camillea; species Camillea tinctor. The sequence goes on from MU394132.1 coordinate 80,189, forward strand.
GTGATGGCAGGGTCCGTAGCGCTGAACCCGAACACGGGGCGCGCGCACGCCGCCCTCAAACCCGCGCTCACGGCCTCCTTCCGCAACGAGTTCTACGCCGCCGATGCCGACCACCTGCTGGCCAACAGCGCCGACTTCCTCGCCCGCACCGCGGTGCTCAACCGCAACGCCGCCGCGCTAGCGGCTTACTTCGCTAGCGACGATGCCGTGAAGCGTGTCTGGTATCCGCCGCACAGCCCCGGGCACCAGAACCTGGTGCCGTTCATGCGCGCCCCGACCGCGGAGTTGCCGGAGCCTGGGTACGGAGGCTTGATGAGCGTGGAGCTCGAGACGCTGGAGGATACGGTGCGGTTTTATGATGCGCTGAACTTTTTCCAAGGACCGCATCTGGGCGCGCATTTAAGTCGTAAGCTTTCCCCTCCTTGTTCCCCTTTCCCCCTATACTCTTTTCCCCTAAAAGAGTAGTCTAAAAGGAGGGGGAGAAAATAAGAAGAACAGATTTTTGTTGACATATTACCTTCTCTTGTGATGTAGTTGCTGTACCGTATACGGTCTTAACGTACGGCAAGGAGAAGCCGGAGGTTTACGAGGGATACGGTATGAATATGCGGCAGATACGCATCGCGGTAGGCTTGGAAGATGAGGAGGTCTTGCTGCAGAGGTGCAGAGATGCAGTGGCGAAGATGAAAGAGGGGAATAGGAACTAGGGAGGATGTCTCAGGGGTAAGAATCGAAAAGGGGAGAGGTGAAGCCGATGATATTCTCAAAATAATGAACTTTTGTGATCCGAAGCTTATTGAGATGTTGGGGGTACTGAAGAGACTATAAGTATTGAATCATTGCTGGATATGCACATTTCGAAGGAGCATCACATATCATAGATACCTCTACGGTAGAAATAACACCAATCAAACGTAAGACTATGTTCATAGGGCGGGCTATGACAGAGATCTGTCTCCTAAATGACGCTATTCCAGATACCTATTGCTACGTGTATGGTTTAGATATCCCTATAGATTCGAACAATCGTCCTAGACATGAATATAGCCTATAAGAATAAATGTTTCCAACTTCCCTTAGAATTCTGCAACCTCACTAATATAGCGTGACAATATATAATATACCTAGTCTAGGTTTTATCAAGATGTTTAGCCTTGGTATGCTATTGTGCTTACCATTAACTTTTATGTGGTAGTATCAAATCCCGAACTAATAAATACAAAAATTCAAAACTGAAAAGCCCATAGCTTGGACCCATATCCTATACATCTATGTGTAACGTAGTTGTATATAACTGAAGCCAGAAAAGGGATGTAGAGAGATGACATCAAAATATATTAATCGATACAATAATTTGAACAGTATTGGGAAATTTTCCAATCTACCCAGCTACTGGACTAAACAACAATGTTGCTTCCTCTATTTTAGAAACTGACTTAGGAAGACTATATTGATAATATATGCATATAAGGGCCGAATATATAAAATAGGACTTGACCATAGGAAAGTTCCCTGACATGCAAAAGAGTGATATGATGCATATAGCATTAACAAGGCCTCCTAGAAGAGTAATGATATTTGAATGAATATACCGCCTATTACTCTGCATAAAGCTTTATTCATATAGACACCATCTGCAGTTTTGGTAATGATCGAGTAATATGTCTTCGAAGTATTAGAATATCAAACTAATAATCTACTGGTATAACAGCCATAATGAGGGCTTTTGTCGACATGAGTTTGGTATTTATTTTATGTGCAACTTGAATTTAATAAGTAATGAATATCTGTCGGCATGTCGACAATGCTCTGTGATCTTTCAAGGCCAATGTTCCCATAGTGATGACCCATTTGCACATTTGTATGGAGGTTTCTAGGGGTGCCATGAAGTAGAAGTACCTACTTTGTACTAAATCCTTTATCCTAGGTACAATATCCAAAATCACATGCCTTTCATCTTCTCTTATCATTTTCTTATAGGCATGTTACTCAGTGAAATCTATTTGTATATGGACTTCAAGTTATTACCTCATCTTAAGCACCCCTTCCCCTCAAGCCTCTCATCTCACCCATCAGATAACCCTTATCCCTCATAAACGATGCACACGCATCACCTGAATCGTCCGCAGCACTAATATCCTAAGTTGGGCTTTCTCATTTTTTTAATCTCTACATATTTTGGTCTGTACACTGGCAAGTGTGTACATTCTTTCCAGACCGCCTAAAAACATCATAACAGAGAGGTACGCATGATCATGGTTAGTAATTCTTTACCAAACCCCAAACACACAAACACTCCAGCAAAACCGCATCGCGAACAGATCACGAACTACTGCGTGGTAGTTTGCTTGACGTGGGCCCTTGACATGACCCCGCAACACTAGAATGACTGATCCTAGTCTGACAATGGCACTATACGACTGACAATAGCCCTTCCAGGCTCACCTCAGCTTGCTACCCAGTGCTTTGGGGTTGTCAAGAGATATCACCACTCCCAATAATACTGTTGAAAAGGCCCAAGTCCCGGGGTTGGTGGTCAGTGTGTTCCGGTAGCAGGGCCCATGTCCTTGCCAAACATCGCTTTTACTAACAGGCACTCGATTATTTAGGGGCATCGTGACCGGCTAGCTATCACTGCGGAGTGAACACCAAGGTCCATGGTGGTCAAGGCACATGGACTTGGGCACTATGGGGTCTCTCCATCTACCTCTAAGACAGATATGGTGTTCATCAAGCCATTAGCAAGCAAAGTATCTTAACCTAGTGGCTATGCTTGTTTCCTTATGAGTCGATCGAAAATGCGATACAAGTCTTTTCCGGTCTTTTCGGCCAACACTCCACCCCCAGCTTACACCCTCTAACGGGTTTAGAGGTAAGTACTAATTCTCATCCCAAGGAATTTAAGAAAAATATTTTAAAGAAAATATTTTAACCTACACCTATTTCCAGATTCCTATTCCGGGACATACAGTACTGACCACCAATCTGGGTTATAACCCTATTCTTATGGCCTAGATTGGTCGGTTGTAGTACCAATCCATTCACCACTAGAGGACCAAGTTCCTATCGTCCGTCCACGACTATAAAATAACCCATTACGTTGAAATCAACTGTACGAGCAAGGAATCACCTTTTATATTATTTAGAGTAACCCCAGCTTACCAGAAAATGCCGGACAGAAGACAAAAGGATTTTTATTAATACGCTATTCCTTAGATCCATCTAAGGACTAAATAGGTGATTCCTCCTAAACCAGGTAGGTCTATCTCTACGTTAATTTATGCCATTTCCAATTACCATCTACAAGTATCAGGGATTAAATCCAATATATGTACAGAGAATAACTTTGCCATTAGACACCTTACAAACTATAGACTTTCGAGCCAATACCCAAATCCTCCCCATTGGACTGGGGTGTGATACCCATTGTAGTCCGCTACGCTCTTAGGAAGGTTAGTTAACAATATACATCTATTAGATTCATTCTCTATTTTATTTGCTAGAGGTTTTGATCATCTACTACAAAAGCATCCAGGTTCCTCTTAGTAACTCTCCTAGGTTGAATAGTATAGACATTATAAAAACAGGTATAGTTATCTAACAAGGAAAACAACATATAGGTAACACTGGGTTCCTATATCGGCAGTGCTCGGGTATGTCATATCCTTCTGTTCTACATTCTCTACATAAAACTTACCCTTTTGTCACGGTATCTCTATTGTTTTTTTGAGTGCCCAAATCTCTTAATTAAGTAGCAAGAGTGGGATTGTGAAAGTTCGTGGTTGGCTCTTGAGCTCTTCTCTAGCTAATATTATTCAACCACAGTACCACGCAAAAGCACGTGTAGAGGGTACTTCGACACTCCTCATATCGAAACTGATATTCCCCATCTTTGGGATTTCGAAATAGTAATAGACCAAGTAAGCACCGCAGCTTATGTCACGAAGTTGTCATTGTCATAATATCCAGGTACGTTACTATGTATACTATATCGATAATCTGTATAATCATACCCATTTGCAAGTTATTTATTCGCGCCCTTGCTTCCACTTCCTATTATTATTATCATCCGATATATTCGATTTAGAGCATACAACATTCTGTATTTAGCAACGTTGTATAAATAAACCTTTCTCTATACGAGCGGTATCGGAATACTAATAACGATTCGGGTTATTATAGGATAATCCCTCCCTACTTCTTGATCATCATACTGCAGAGCAGTTGAATTCAGTTGAATTATTTTGACGACATTAGGACTGAGTCTTAGTCCCGCTAAGTAATTCGACATTATACACATCATACTATACCTATCTTCGCAGTATCTACATAAGACAGTGAATCAGGGGTTGAAGCCGACTAAAGGCAATATCAGGCTGGGTAAGTGCTATATTATCTTGGAATGGCTATACAAGACTAGCACCGCTTATACTGAATTTTTTTTTTTTGACTTAGAAAGTAAAATTTATCCAGTGTATTCCCATTATTGCACTACAAATGAGCTACTTTCTTGTTGTACTATCTATGGTACATATTGGGGTTTTAGGAGTGCACCAGGTATCTCTCCTATAAAAGGCCTGATTTGGTTTATGGTTGTTGTCTCGATTCTTGAAAATTACGCTATCCTCCTTCTTGGACAAACAAATTTTGCACTGGTATGGCTCGCTATTGTCTTGCCTTCCGCCCTAATATATTTGTCTGTCTTGATCTGGATCTTACTGACATTCAGTTCTCATCAAGTTGCCAACCAGTCACCCACCCACTTGCCATCTAGGGGTAAATACTGAGTGACTTACGTGCCTACCCGAACTGCTCATGCTAAATCTGAGGCTTGCCCGGATTATCGTCAACCTTTCCCACCTTACTTAATTTTCACCAACGCTATTCATATAATTCACCACAGTATTTTTCAACCAGGTACGAAACAGTCCATAAATGTAACTGATTTCATTAATGTGCTCCTTCCTTATTCATCACTCTCTCTTATTACCTAGCATAACCAACGAGGGGTCTCTGCTACTTGGTGGTGCACTACAACTTCGTTACTTCATAGTACTCCTGCACCGACTACGATCACTGCACTACATCCCTCTTCTCATTTTTCTTCTTTTCTCATTATTCTTTTCCCTTCTTCTTTCCCTTTTCACCTTCACGAGATCTAAGGTCAACCGTTGTGGTCTTGCCTTCCCGCACCACACAAACATTCATTTTTGCCAAAACTTTCCATATCGTCAAGCAACCTACTCCTACCTCAACTGCATTTATTTCTTCTTCTATTAAAATAAAATAATCACACCGTACCTCTAATAAATATTAACTGATATAATTCCTCGCAGTCCTTGGGCTACCTAACTACATTCATTTATCTCTACCTATCATTTCCTCGACCCTTTCTTCTTCCTATCATCACCTAGACTTCTGGGCCTCGTTGCCCGGCCTACCAGCACTTTCCACATAACTTAAGCGACACACTGCATCAAGATGTGCTTCGTCGAGTTCATCGGTTACACCTGCGGACATACCTCGGTGCCGCTCAATCGGGAATGTCCAATGACCACACACCTTCATAGCAACCCGTGCTGTCCTGCTCCTGCTATGCGCCCTTTCCTGGCCTCAGAGATGTGCCCCCCATGCGCCCGAATCATCCACGGTCGCTGGGTCCAGATCCTCGAGATGGAGCATCGCTTCATGCATGAGCGCGGTTCTTGCGGTTGCGAGGTCCGCTTCCCTGCTCTCCAGCAGCCTCGACTAGTCACTGCCATGGGAAATGGTCAAGAGGACACTCAAAGATACAGTGCCTCTGGCTATGCCGCCCCTTCTACGAACCCGCAATCTTCGTACTCCGAGGCATCTCGTTCTGGGGAAGCCCAAGTTCCTCCTCTCTTCCAGGAGACACAGGATCAGGGCACTGCTGGTGTAGCAGTGAGACTTCCCAGCCTCTACGCAGCAGAGTGGACAACCGATCATGCCAAACTCCATGCAAGTGGAAATTGCAACTGCAGAGTCCGGTTTGAGAAATATCAATCGCCATTACTTGAGGAGTACGATGAAAACTTGAAGCGGGAAGCACGCGAAGAACTCGAGAACAAGGGCATGTATACACATTATTCCCCTTGAAAGAAATTCATATTTGCTAACATCAGGGTAGTACGTCTAACAATAGCTTCCCTTGTTGCTGCATACTATGTAGTGATCTGCGCTATCCTCTAAAAGAAACCTTTGAACTATAGACCATGATGCTGACATTCAAAACAGGGAAATGGAAAAGGAAAGCAAAGGGTTGCTCTCCCCCCCATCGCCGACCCTGTCCCCCAAGATCGCTATGCGCCGACTACATCCACCCAGCAGCAATACCGGACCACATACCCCCAAGCCAGCAACCCAGTAAGCCAGTCCGCCTACCCCGAGCTCAAAAGCCCAACTTTAGCAGACTCATCCAACCCCGGCGTTCCTTCTAGCCACACCCAGCCCAGCTCGACACGCTCCCACGCCTCCTCCCAGAGTGCCAGCACCCAGCAAGACCCCTCGCTCAACCCGCAGCCGCAGCAAGCATACCCACACAGCTTCAACCACGGCCTATCCAGCACCTCATGGCACGGCATGGGCCAGCCCGCGCGCTGGGCCTGCAGCCCGCCAGACCTGTACCCGCTCGACGCGGTCCTCGGCGCCACGGGCCCCCTAGCGGAGCAGCATGCGGCGCACCCGGTAGACCTGCAGCCGATGTCGATCAACTGGAACCAGCGGGGGGTGCCTCTGGCGAGCCTCCCCATCGGCGCCGGGGCCGAGGGTAGTCCCCACACGGCTCCCTTTGCGGAGTGCGAGCTGAGCCGCGAGGTGCGCATGGCGCTGTTCCGGGAGCAGCAGGTTGCCGAGAGCAGCGTGGCGAACGCCACCAGCGACGAGGAGGAGGAGGAGGAAGAAGGAGAAGAAGAAGAAGACTATGATACTAGCGAGTATGAGGGGAGCAGCGACAATGGGAGTACTACTTGCTCGGAGACTGGTCTGAGGGGTAAGGCGCGTAGGTCTAGTGCGCGCCGCTCTCGCTCGACTCACTTCTAGGTGTCGCAAGACGCTGGGAGGTGTTATTGCGCTGAGGGGATAAGCTGCGAGTTCTGTCTTCCCGCTATGGAGGGGTGGAAGAGGGAAGACACACGCAGATGGACCACCCTCGCATCTATTTGAAGATCGCCTTCGCTACCAACTCATCTCGCCTCTTACTGCAGCCGATAAAGATCAGTCAATTACCTATATTTACAGTCCCGTGCATCTTTCGACGAATTATCTCATCGACTTTCGTATTATTATTACACTCCTCTCTAGCATCAAGAGGTATCGACAAAAGTAGATTATCTCGCATCTCAACTTACTCTTCTCTGCGCCTCGCATCTCTATTCTGGTTTTATTCGACCTAGACAAAAGACAATATTTCGCGGTTTCTTTTTTATTAGACGTTCGACCTATCCTATCTATTCACGAGCCGGTTAAGGAGGAGGGCGCCGGGGTGTTTATCTACCCGACTTATTGCCCTTACAATATCTATGCGCTGATTATCTTCGGTTCGCTTCAACCGAAGTGGATTGCTCTCCTATATCTGCAGAGCAAAGCTCGGCTTCAATCAATCAGCTGAGCTTATCACAACGCGAAGAGAACCATACCGGAGAAAAAAAAGAAAAAAAAGCTTGACCTTTAGCAATAATCCTCACTAGCATCTTTCACCTACCTTGCATAGTCAATGCCGACTCTGGTACCGAATGCTAGCAACCAAAATAGCTTCATCGCGAGCAAGAAAAGAGGTACAGGAATATTGTCGAGGGATCTAGGTCTAAGTCGATGATATGGTCAGGGCAATTCGGAATTTCTTTATCATTTTTTTTTCTCTCGCAAGGATTTAAGTTCTAGTTCCCTTTTCCTTTTTCTTATTTCCTATTTGTATATTAGATTTCCTTCGGATTTGATAGAAGGGGATAGATCATTTCTCTTATCATAGAGTCAATAGATTGCGGGGAAAACAGAGGACCGGACCAAAAAGTATTAGAGGTTATTTTCATGCGGAGAAGAAATAAACAAGGATAAAATAAATGGTCTTTTTATATATACTTTCGGCATCGTGATTAGACAAGTGGGTAGATATACTCTAATAATGCCTGCATACACCGAGAAGCAGTAGCCTCGTGAATCATGAAAAGGGGATAAATACTGCTGCTTCTCGATGCTTGTTTTCACGTATTGACTCTTTTCTAGCCTTTCTTTGGGGCTATTCTTACATATGCAAATGGAATATGCTTAATACTGCATCTAAATGTTATCCCTTCACGTAAGCAGGCCCGTTGATCATCTATCTACCTCACCTACAGCAAATAGTTAGTATTGCCTGCATAAGTGTCAAGTGGGATGGGAATATGCATTCGAGATTTGCGTACTTACCGAACACTAGATCCATTGTACCGATAACCGCCACCGCATCAGCCAACAGGTGACCGCGCGAAACATGGTCGAAGCCGCCCAAGTGAGCAAAACCTGGAGCACGGATATGACAACGGTACGGTCTCTCGCTTCCGTCACTAACCACGTATACGCCCATCTCTCCCTTGGGTGCCTCGATCGCCGAGTATGTCTCTCCGGGAGGTACGGCGTATCCCTTGGTGTATAGTAGGAAGTGGTGGATAAGGGCCTCCATGTTTTCTTTCATGGCTGTTCGGGGAGGGGGCGAGACCTTGTAGTCCTCGACGCGCACAGGACCGGCGGGCATCTTGTTGAGGCATTGGTGGATGATGCGTAGGGATTGGCGGAACTCCTCCATGCGGCACAGGTACCGGTCGTAACAATCGCCATTCACACCCACAGGAACATCGAAGTCAACCTGGTCATAGGCATCATACGGCTGGCTCTTTCGAATGTCCCACGGCACACCGGATCCTCTCAACATGACACCGGTAAATGATAGGTTGAGGGCATCGGCAGCGGAGACAACACCGACACCCTGCAATCGGTGGATCCAGATACGGTTGTCTGTAAGCATTTCTTCGGTTTCGTCGATTCGATCGCCGAACTGGGTAGCCCATTGGTAGATATCATCCAGCAGGCCTATCGGGATATCCTGGTGGACACCACCCGGCCTGACGTAGGCAGCATGGAGACGGGCTCCAGATACACGTTCATAGAATTCCTAGCAAGGGGGAATCATGATTAGCATCATTTCCCTAGTTCTCGTTCTCGTTCTCGTTCTCGTCATGAGACATAGAGTGTTCTTTAAAAGCGTACCATAAGCTTCTCTCGTTCCTCGAATCCCCAAAGGAAAGGTGTCAAGGCGCCGACGTCCATGGCGTGGGATAGGACGGACATGAGGTGGTTCAGGATACGGGTGATCTCTCCAAACATGGTGCGGATGAACTTGGCTCGCTCGGGAATCTCGACATTGAGCAGCTTCTCGACGGCGAGGGCAAAGCACTGCTCGTTGGTCATCATGGAGACGTAGTCTAAGCGGTCGAAGTAGGGCAGGGCCTGTAGGTAGGTCTTGTACTCGATCAACTTCTCGGTACCTCGGTGCAGAAGACCGACGTGGGGATCAGCACGGATGATCTCCTCTCCACTCAACTCGAGAATCAAGCGCAACACGCCGTGGGCAGCCGGGTGCTGCGGGCCAAAGTTGACTGTGTAGTGACGGACCTTCCGGTCGGAAACACTGGCCTCGCGCGAAGCATCTATGGGTTCGTGGTCCTCGGGAACGCGCTGGGCACCGTAGGGATCGGTGGGGTGGCCGAGGGCCGGGTCGACGGGCTCGGGCTGGATAGTGGTACGTTGGACGTTGATGTCCTTCACAGAACAGCGCATGCTCATGTGGGAAAAGGCGCGCATTGCTGTGGCAGGCTTCCTCGCGAACTGAAGCCGCCGGGCGCCGCAGCCGGCGATCCGAAATAGCGACGCCATTTGCGTTGTGTGAAGGTCAATTGGTGGTGGGGGAGTTCATGAGCTCGGATTGTAAACGAGTTGTATGAAGTATATAAGTAAGTAAGTAGTGGTGGGAATATATTCTAAAATGGGTGGAACCAAGAGTTGTACCTCCACCAAAAAGGTACTAATTGAAATGTTACGCTCGTCATTGGGCCGCCACAATGTTAATCCAGCCCCGCCACACAAGTAACCTACCAGTTGCAACTACTTAAGTACTTGCAACTACCTTTATTAGTACTACAGTAAACCCTCTCTATAACGATTATGTTCCATAGCGATATCTCCCCATAACGATACAAATTGCTGTACACACCCATTTTTACATATAATATAACGATATTCTGGATTGAACGATATATTCTTAGAGATTTTGAGATTTTCCCATATATATCGTTATATCAAGATTTTTTTTTAATGTGGAAATTAAAAAAAATTAAGTTTTTTTATTATTTTTTTATTATTTTTTTATTATTTTTTTTTAACTTTTTAACTTTATATATATATATTTATTAATGTAAAATAAAATAAAATAAAATAAAATAAAATAAAATAAAATAAAATAAAATAAAATAAAATAAAATAAAATAAAATAAAATAAAATAAAATAAAATAATATAATATAATATATATTAAATTAATAAAAAAATATTTAATTAAAATTATAAAAAATATAATTGTTTTAATTTTTATTAATTATATAATATTATAAAATATATAATATTTTATATAAATAAAATAAAAAAATAGCAATATTTAATATATAATTACGTTATATATTTAATATTACACTTTTATTTTATTTTTTATATATTTATAATATTACTTTATATTGCTATATTTTACATTAATTTTTATTTTATTTATATAATAATTAAAGTTTATAAAATTAATATAAAATGTAGCAATATAAAATAATATTATAAATATATAAAAAAAATAAAAAAAAATAACATTAAATATATAATATAATTACATATTAAATATTGCTATTTTTTATTTTATTTATATAAAATATTATATATTTTATAATATTATATAATTAATAAAAATTAATAAAAATTAATAAAAATTATAATAACTTAAATTTATATTAAAAATATTTTTTATAATAATTATTAAAAGTTTTTAAAAAAAATTACTATAAAGTACCCACTTTGCCAAGAAATCTTCCTTAACGATAATCTCTCCATAACGATACGAAGTGTGTGTTTTTTCATATCGTTATGGAGAGGGTTTACTGTATGTGACGACTTATCTACGTAGAGGTCTTGGCAGTATGTATTAGATCGATCTGCTAGGTATAACCTACTATCCTAGTAAGACCCACCTGACTAATGACATAATCTAGGTAGGGGTTTACCATTTACTTCTTATGTACTTAGGTATACACCTCAACCTCAACATCCCTAACATAAACATAAACCTTGGAACCTATATATACTACATATACGTTCGGTGCACTTCGAAAAGTCAACAAATCACAGACCTAATGGGCGAATGATAAAATTGAGTTTATGTTATAAAGGTATTTATTATACTGTACAGTCTTATACTAACTATGCAACAACTCTCACATCTCATCAAATCTCCATTAATAACTTTCTACACAGGGGAAGGGAGGATCCCCACGAATTCCCACCAAGTCTTTTCAACATAACAAAAAACCCTCGTACTTCTCATCAACTCTCATAACTTTTCAGTAATGCAAAAAAAAGAAAGGGAAGGAAAAGAAAATGAAATCAAATGACCCCCTCCAATAGACCCCGTTGCATCAGAATCCCATCCAACCCTGCCTAGTTTGGGGGCTGGGGATAATTAACCTGCATGGAATCTCCTCCGCCCGTATCCGCATTCGCCGATAGTAATGACGGTGGTAGTGGTGGATCATCCAGGTACTTTCGTACGAGGTAAGAATCATGCCGCAGAATCTCCAACCTATCCCACGTGCACAAAGTGAACCACTCTCCGTGAAGACCACGGTTTTCCCGCGTAACAGTCCTCATTGTTCGTTGAGGCCAACCGTCAACATTCTCCCAAAGATTGCGCACCAGGTACGCCGCAATCGCGAACTCGCGCCTGCGGTCCCAGAACCACAGATAACGGTACTCGTCCTGGATGTTTCGAGTGTTCCGCACCGCGTAGAAGCAGTACTTCAGCTGCTCGGCGATGTCTCTGGTCGCCTCGAACCCTAGGCAGCCCTGGAGCATGTGGAACCGTTCCAACACACCCAGCTCCCTTCTGCGGAACGTGTTTTGGCTGTCTGAAAGGTACTTGAGCTCCCTCTGTCCAAACCCGTACATTCTGGTGAGGATATCCGTGTCGATATCGAAATCCGCCTCCTTCGTGCGAATGATCCCGTTCGCGAATAGCCAGATATCGAGCTCGACGTTCGGGCCCAGAAAGGGGTAAAACGAAGGCATCTCCCCTTCCCCTTCCTTAAATGTTCCGCGCACCCGGCTCATAAACTCGTTAATATAACAACAGCGCCAGAGTATCTCGTTCTTGAACCTCAACTGCGAAAACTTTATCTGTTCCCACGTAGGGCCCAGTTGGCTCTGGTAGAGGTGACGACGATTACGATCTAGAGCGACCCTAAGCTTCCCGATATCTAGGTCAATGTCGTCTAACTTCTGTATTTGGTCAAGAGGCGTTCTCTCCGACACATCGGAATCCAGTTCGCCGAATAGTTCTTCAGCCAAGTCCGAGTGCCACAGCAGAGGATCCAGATTCCAGAATTGTAGCCCTCGGTTCGATGGACCCTTACCGAAATGGATTCCAATACCCTTGAGTTCGGCAGCTCTGTCAGTGAAGTATCGCTTCCTTTCGAACCACTCCGGTGGGAGCATCTTGATACCGGCGATCTCCTCAATATCTAATCGGGACTTCTGGTAAGCCCGGTGCCACACCCTTCTCTGGTCCGGGGGTTCTCCAAAGTGCATCATTTTACGATACACTTGGAGGTCGTTCGCCCGGTTCAAAGTGTGAGGCAAACTAACGCTATATACAATAGGTGTGACTCCTTTGTATAAGACATTATTCATGTCCAAAGGAACCGGGTCCGAAACTTGAAGCTCTATAGACTTCAGTATAGTTGTCCTATACTTCAAGCCTCGAAATATATTCTTGTCGGGATATTGGTTACCCAACGTTTCTAAATTATACCATAAAGACTTAGAAACTAACGTGGGTTTCCGGATTGGTGTGAAAGCTGTTAAAGCGTTAGGCCACGTTCTGACCGGTACAAGAGGGTCACTAGGCTGTGCCGTACCCTTCTTATTAACGGTGGCCGGTGTGGGATTACTAAGGAACTTGTGTTGCCCTTGGGCAACTCCAGGAGGTTGCTCCCACGTAGGCCTGTCGGAATTTGGCGAGAATGATGGACTGGCCTCGTCGTTCGTTGAATCGTTTATGAAACTCAAAAAGCTCTCCAATCTATCAAGATCCCAGTCGAGTTTGTGTGTGGGCCTCAATTCTGCTGATGTCCCTTTCACGTTGTTGTTGAACATAGTGGACATATCGGATATCGTATTTACTGATACAGTGTTATATCAATATTCTGTTTTCAGAGTGGATTATCTCAGCAGGTGGCTGTCGTTGTGTCTGTTGTATTGTGTCTGTTGTATTGTGTCTGTTGTATTGTGTCTGTTGTGTTGTGGCTGTTAAATAAGTTGTAAACGTCGTTCGCGGTGTTCTATTTTTATATCAAGGGGTGCTTCGAGGTTTATATATTAATAGAACGTCCTTCTCCGACGAGAAATATAACGCAGACGTTCGAAAAGTGAAGGAACCTAGATAGAAAAGCAATTATGAGCTTTTATTGATCAACCTGTTAAGTTCAGGTGATTGAAACCTTTTGGCATATCTCAAAATAGTGGAGGTAGTATATTGCTCAATGCTCACACATACTTTACACAATATACAAACTCTGCTCCATGAAACAGTCATGAGCCATAATATATGCCTGAGGTCCAATACTACTAGCTCAAATCTCTTGAGGTTGGTGAGTCAAATCAGTTCAATGTGGAAACTTTATGTCCTAAAGCATCAACATGTATGAGGGAGTTTGAAGATCGATATCCAGGAGCTAAGAGTTAAGATCAAGGAGAACAGGGATTGTTAACCAACAAGGGGCCTATATAGGTAAGTTTCTCGCCGGCGTGTAGCTTATGTCTACTTATTCACGTAGAAATGACTCCATTTTCTCTCCGAATGGGGTGCACAACATTGTTAAAACAGTATCTAGGTAGACTACAGATTTAGCCACTCTGCAATGCCAGTTCACCAATTCACGATACCCCCTCCCCCCTCCCCCTTTTCTTTTCTGTTCTTTTCTTAAAAAAAAAATTTTCAAAATTTTTTTTTTAAATCAGTCAAAATAAATAAGTTCTTTCACCATTTAAATGAGGATGGAAGAGGCCGGCTACCCTCAGTTGTATGGGGCTGCATGGGACTGAATGTAAATATCAGTTTATTGCATCCAACAATTATACTTTTCATGTACCTATCTAGGTAGGGAAAAAGTAGACTTCTTACAAAGTAAAAATGAGAGAATTTATTAACTTTCGTACTCCGTGGCTGACTTCTTAAGAAAATTAGAGAAAATATTACTTTTATAAAAACAACGCATTAAATATATACATTAAGCGCATCTAACATGAATCCATAACTTGAAATCCTGTAAAGTAAAATATCTATTTTACTTAAACTTAAACCAGTGCTCTTTTTATTTCCGTCCGTTAATAGTTTTCATCTTATGTTAGGACCTTTCATGCTTGCCGAGCCACGATTTCTATTGATTTCTGGTCGACTAACACGGCTTGCGGCCGCCGAGCGCACTGGCCAACTTATTACCATATTTAGCAATAGGCGGTCCGGAGCGCCGACTCGTCCGCCATCTCACGGACGCGGGATGGGAACCGGATTTATTGAGGTGGAGGTCTGCCACTAGGTCTTGTTCTTCTGACGTGTCGAGTTATAGACACCCTACCCCCCACATTCGTAAGAATGAGGATACGTACGATATCAGTTGAGCCTCATTCAGAGGTCCTAGAAAATGGATTTCACGATGAGATTAGATCTCGTGAGAAAACCTTCATCATCTAAGCCTTGTTTGGGGAGCACAATCAGCATTTGGGACTTTGGATGGAGTACTATTGTCAGGGGTGAGGTCAGATAAATAGAGCAAAAAAACTGTTTCCATATATATATATCGGCGATACGTGTAGTTGTAGTTTTAGGTTTCTCATACAACAACATTATGATTACCTAAGTTCTTGCTAGGTCCCTCGTGATAACTATCTTAAGGATGGAATGTAATGTGCACCGGCTTGTATCCGTCGCGCTGTCCTTCGATGCATTTGTGGCGCGCGACCCCAGGACTACACACCAACTCTGTGCGGCCATGCCGCTGTATAACCAGCTCAGTTACTTCCTGGCCGCGGTCAACGACCGCAATAACCTGTCGCAGCCTAGTCTCTGTGGCGAGGTGCTCATGCAGCAAGAGTGCGTCACGAAGTTCCGATATGAAAACTTGGGGCTCGGGATGGCGCTGAACCGGTTCGTGACCCTGGAGGCGAGGGCGCGGGGATATAAAGGAATTAGTGCATGCACGGACAGCAAGTTGCTGGCAAGCAACTGGATGAATCCGCCTGTTGGGCGTAGTCACCTGGTCTCGAACTGGATTTTTGAGGAACTCGAGTTCTGGGATGAAAACCGAAAAGTCGTCATGCCGTATGAGTATATAGGACCACGACGTGGGTGGAAAATTTGGTGCGATCTTACAGGGGAGAGTGAGGTATCATAAGGGAACTTTTAATAGATACCTAGCCGCTTACCTAGGCTTGGGGGGCTAGAAGAATATTAGACTATGAGACGAAATCTCAGTCCATTAGGTAGTATTAGCATTGTAAGGCGATTTTGAATAGATAGGGGTGGTATTATAAGAAAGGGGTTTCAAACGATATATTCAGATGTTTACTTTGACAATAGTCATATAGGTTACCTGCATCTACATAAGATAAACATATTGGAACGTTTCCTTTATTTTAATAATTACATAATTTCCCAATATCCTCATAACAAGCGGTGGAGCTGCACTATTTTCTACAATACCATGATGTTTTTATATAATACATGAATACTCATACAAAGGGGGGAGCCTTGCGCTATGAAGAGCCACTCTCTCCCCTCCCCTTTTCGTTTCTCCCCCGCACGATGGCCTCCCGCCCATCCCTCAAAGCCTTGAGCTCAACGAACCCTGCTCTGTATAGTAAGCGCGGTATTGTTCCGCATGGTACATCGGTTCTCTCACTGACACGGGTTAGCACATGTTTTCTCTGCTGGTACATAATTATATCGAGGGGTTCAAAGCACTAAAAAAAGAAAATCAAAAAAAGACGTACCTCTCCACCATCTTCTCTGCAACCCACCGGTTCACCAACATGTTCGCCACGAACATGACCATATACACCTGCGGCCCGAAGCGCACCTCCGCATCATGTAGGCACAGTAGACAGGAGACGAACATCGACGCCGCGTACACGGCCGAGTAGCTCGGCAGCGCGGCCAGCGCGCCCCCGAGCTTGATGAACAGCCGCGGGTAGAGAAACGCATTCATGATGCGGACGGCAGCGCGGTGGTAGAACGCCGCCTGAGCATGATCACCTGCACCCAGGGCGCGGTACGCCGCTGCCGCGAGCGCGATGCGGATCAGGGCGAGGCTCTGGTGCGTGGGGCGGGTGAGGGTGCGATCGCCGACCTTGCGGTCGCGCGCGAGGACGAGGCACGTGAGCGAGTGGGAGACGGTGACGAGGAAGTCGAGGACATCGGGGACTACCGCGGCAGCGGGCGGGGCGAAGAAGGCGCGCAGGTGGTACCGCGCGACCTCGGCGATGGCCAGCGTGATGTGCGTGATCAGCAGGGTGTTGCGCGAGAAGCGGAAGCGCTTGCTGAAGATGGGCACCGAGTCCCGGAACGTGTGGAAGCCTAGGATGTAGAGGAAGGAGACGGCTACCCAGAGGGCTTCGATGCGAGGGGCTCGCGGGAGGGAGACTGAGGGGAGAAAGGGAGGGAAGGGGGAGGAAGTTGTTGGTGCGGTTGGGAAGGGACTGCGTAGTGGTTGGAACAGATCGAATGGGAGTTGGGAAGGCATGGTGAGTAAGGGATGCTTGTTTAGGAGAGGTACTCCGTATATTGTACTTGATACAGGGTGAATATATAGGATGGATATAACAGCAAGCCCGAGGTGAACGGTGTTGGGGGCTTTTAAGGGATTTGGTGTATGATCCAGGTCTTCTCTCTTATCCACCAGTGGGATCTCAAGGCATAACGAACGTATAAGAGGATAATGGTATATAAAGACAGAGAGATAGAGCAAAAGAATAGATAATAGAGTACACCTGAGAGTTTATCTAGTCACCTATACTTACCAACTAGTATACCATAGGTATCCCTTCCCGCCCCGCCGTTATATACCCGTGAAGATAGTGGAACTATAGATACAGCAAATCGACTTATAACCTCCTCTAATAAAAAGTACGCCACCATATCGGGCAATATCGACCCAGTCATCGACCACTACCACCATGCTAACGGTAGCCAATATCACGACAGCGCGCTTAAAATAGCCCAAATATCACGGCGCCAGGGCGAAGAAAACCAGCCTGGGGTTTCATACTACGGCAGCAAGCAGGTGGGCATACTCATTCTTGTCTGGGAGAACGCAATAGAAAAGTACCATAGGGAATCACATCGCCACCGCATCTACCATTCGCTCCCCTCCTCGAGACCCACGCAAAGATTATCGTGTGGTGTCGCCAAGTAAGCCGTGCCTCGTGGAGCTGAAACAACCATCGGCAGGCAGTATCTCTCTTTGTGTGTGTGAGTGTATATATATAAAAAAAGGGAAACAAAAGAACCACATGCTTGCTTGTGTCTGCGTATACGTGTGTATAGGTAGGTGTGGATGCGAGATAGCCTTGCGGACTTTGTGTGTGGAATCTATGGGCCTTAAGGGGGGAAGAATTAAGGGGGGGTAGGGGGGTAGCTTCTCCCCGGAAAGTCCTTCACAGTTCGTGTATAAAAAAAAACAGAAAATGGTAGCTTTGCCTACAATCCTTCCTGTAATGATACATAGCTTGATTCGTGGCTGAGGAATAGGATCTGACGTCGTGAGGACGTTTGTGTGGCTGCTGTGCCGTAACCAGCTCAGCTTACTTCGCACTATAAGCCTGACGGAGGGAGGAAGGGGAGGGGAGGAGGGGAATGATGGAATCGACATTGTCACCCTGATATCTGCTATCTGTACGCCGTATGTGATAAGTACCTTCTCTTATTCACAGGTCAGCCACTCTGCCGCCTCGGCGTCATAGGGCTATTCTTGACAAGGTGGGACACGTGGGAATGACTGGGATTACCTATCGAAAAGGGGGGAGGACTGAAGATATTACTATGAAAATGTGAGCGAGAAGTTGACACCAGCATCAGAGACGTCCGGACCTAACAGATATTTGTTCTATAAAAGGAAAAAACAAACTAACTTTCTTACCATGTTTAACCATTCTTCGTTTTATGATTGTAGCTTCTATTCTCCGTATTACCTACGGAAGAAAAGGGACCTGAGACATATAGAAGCACTCCCCCCTTTTTCGCAATGATACATGAAGACTTAAGTTACCGCCCTCCTCAAGCCACAAACCTATATCTGCAAATTTTCTTGGTAGTAGGGTTACGCTATTTGGATCGATGGTGCGCCTGGGGATGAGTAATGAATCTACATCGAACCATGGTGAAATTGGGGGCTATTTTTTTTTTCCCATGGCGAAAATCCTGAATACGGCACTAGGGAGCTAGCTAACCTAGCTACAATGTAGCTAGAGTAACGGTCGTGAGTAATGGTTGATGAAGAGGTAAGCTCGGGTAAGATGTCTCGTGGTTTAGTGTGGGCCATTCACGTCCGTCAGATCCGTTCCGTACGCTTGCTTAGCAGGAACATTTTATATAAATATAGCATCATATTAGTATTTCTAGAAAACCCAAATCCTTAGTTTGGTACTTTTCGCGTACCCACTTGTAAGTCATCTATATCACATGAAATGGATCGGAAAATCAATCGGTGACGTGCAGAAGAAATATATTGATGAGTACCTAGGTAGGTAACTAACTAAGATACCTAGTTAAGTCGACTGCATTGGACATGGACATGTTGTTGGACCTTTTCCTTCCATACTCCTGTCATTTCCTCGATGGTTTTAGGTAATAAGTCCGAATGCTACATCTAGGTTATTACCAGATACTACCCGCGCGGCACAACCGGATTGATTATAGGAGGCGTTTTCTACTATACTCCACCCTAGTTGACTATAAAAGTTCCCATGCAGTAGCAGCTGCTTGCCTACTCTAGATGAAATGGACATGCGTCGCTAGAAGAAAATCATAGCACCATAGGTTATATTTTTAGATCTAGGTAGGTAAGTCACTTCCACTGAATTTGCCAGCCATATGATATATCGAATGCTTATGCCCGTCCGGTTGACGTTTTGTATCTTGATATTCCGAAGTCGAAGTAGTATTATACGAGTTGGCGTTACCCGAACTCATAAAATGGGACAAAAACTAGGGAAAGAAACGCGAATTTTGTTTCATTGAATACTTATTTGATGTTAGGTATCAATGCACGTCTAATAGTCCGGGGAGGTTCTACCTATCACGAGGGAAGATGAACCATGTTGGATCGGCATTCAAGGTGTGGATTTATGGGATCTACCAACAACGTCCGAAGGCAAGCCACTATCATCCCATGTGTTACTAGAGAGGCCTGCAATATTTCTCCTACCTATTCCCTTTGGGTTGTGCATATACCTAGATAGTCATAGGGCATGGGGCGCATTCCTAGATACCAGACCTAAACCTTGCCCTCGGCGGCCAGTGCATCAAGGTACGTCTTTTTGGCCGCATCAAAGATCTTCTTGACTTCCGTCGCTGGGATCTTTTCCTTTCTGTCAAAGGAATACACACCGTTGACCTCCTGCTCGATATCGGAGCTGTCGTATTACGAAGTCATTCCCGTGTCAGCCCATTCATCAAATAATAATATCCGGTATATCTCATAGATCAAGGGGTTAAAAAGGGGGGAAGCCCCTTCGGGGAAAGCACTCACAGCTGTGTGTACACAAACCCTCCACAATGGCCACCTTGTATCACGGCCTTTACGAGAGCCTCGATGCGCTTCAGCAAATCACTGCTATCGCTGGCGGTGGTATATCCCCAGTCCCCACCTCCACCCTGGGGTTGGATGACGTCGCCTTTGGCCCCCGCTGGCGCGATATTAACACCGGCAAACTCGGTGTTAAGCAAGGGAGCACCCTCGCGGTGTCGTGTCGCAGGGTCGATAGTTCGTCCGTCCTCCCCGACGATGGCGTCGACAAACATTTTGCGATTCGCCCAGTCGCGCTCTAGGGTCACAGCAAGAGTAGCGCATGATTTCGCGAGCTGTGGCGCATCGCTATAATCGTGGAAGGTGCTTAGGTCTGTGAGTACATGCTCCCAGCCACAGTTATCATTGACAGGTCGTGTGGGATCTAGGCTCCTATTGAGTACGTTAATAAGAGCAAGCAAATTTCGTATACATAGTTGCATGGTGGCATATGCGCGCGCACTTACTTTGTCAGGTAATACAACGAGCGCAGATGGTTTCGCTGCTCAACATTGTCCTTGAGCGAAGGGTATGCCCAGCTCTCGTTGACCGGGGTCCAGACAATGACGGACGGGTGGTTGATATCCCTCTTCACGGCCTCAGCCCACTCCTGGTTCATGCGGTCGACGTACTCGGCGCTAAATTCATATGCGTTTGCCATCTCACCCCAGACGAGGTAGCCGAGGCGGTCAGCCCAGTAGAGAAATACAGGGTCTTCGACCTTTTGGTGTTTCCGACAACCGTTGAAGCCCATCTTCTTCGATAGTTCTATGTCAGTTCGCAGGCTTTCCGGAGATGGAGGTGTTAGGCCTGTCTCTGGCCAATAGCCCTGGTCTAGACATAGTGCTTGGAATAGAGGCTTGCCATTGAGTCGCAATGTGCCGTCTCCCTTTGTCCAGTCGATGTTTCGGAAACCAGTGTATGTTTTCACCTCATCAATGACCTTGGAATCCGCATCATACAGCCGGATTGTAAGGTCGTAAAGTGTGGGGTGGTCTGGTGACCAGAGAGCCAGGCCCTTGTGCCAAGAGTCGGTGTCATCAAAGGGGGCAATGTCTGTAACCGCCTTAGGGGCCTGCTTCAATTGTTCGTCGTTTAATGCAAGAGGGAGATTAATCAAAGCGTAATCCTTGTCTTTTGGAAGACTTTCTTTCTTCGCGGCGACACGAAACCCGTTCAAGCTGCCTTCAATCTCAACACTATAACCGTGGCCTGCTCTGCGGCCTAGGACAGCAACTTTACTTTCCAGAATTCCTTTCCAGATATTGTTGGATTTTAACACAGTGCCGGCGCTACTATTGCCCAAATGAGCTGAGGGAACCACCTCTAGCCAAACCGGCTGCCAAATGCCGCTGGTCGGTGTGTAGAAGATACTCTCTGGTTGAGGTGCCCAATACTGCTTTCCGCGGGGTTGGTCTAGATCATAGGGCGAGTCCCGGACACGCAAGAGAAGCTGTAGGTCCCCCTTTCCAGTGCTCTTCCAAGCATTAGACAGCGCATCGGTGATGTCAATGTCGAACGGGACGTGACCGCCCCGGTGCTTGCCAACGGGGTGGCCCGAGGCCCACACCGTGACCTCGTAGTCTACGGCGCCGAAGCGGACTAGGACTCTATCCCCGGCGTCAATCTCCGCCTTGGAGCGGGGATCGGTCACGGGTCTCTCATACCACAAGACTTCATGTGCATCCTTGTCGTAAACACCCGATGCTGGCGCCTGAAAGACAAAAGGCACATTGATGGGCTTTTTAACGTTCTCGCGGGACTCACTCGCAGGGGCTTTAAAGCCCTTGGCGATGAGCTCTGGGAAAGCCTCTAGTCTCTGAGCTTCGGCTGCTTCAGCAGCCTTGCCGGCGATGGCGCCTGGGTTCACGGTGATCTTGTCCGGAACGCCATTGATATGCCAGGACTCTTTAAGACCGACGTCCTCGTCGTCAAAGAGAACTGACCATTGGTCATTGATGGGTGTCCACCTGTGGTTTGTGTGGACGAAGTCTGGTCGTGGGTAGAAATCCTTCGATTGATATGCCATGTTCGCCACAGAATAAGGCAGTCTCTTTTTGTTTCAATAATGGATATTGGAAGAAGGGTGTGATAACAATCCCAGCTATCCTTCTTGGTTAAGTCTTTTTGGGTGTAAGTGGTAGTTGGAAGAGGGGAGAACCTATCGGATTGAGAGAAGAAGCCCAAACGAATTTAATGTTTGGGCCAGACTCAGTGAGAGGACATTGATAGATCGATCTAAGTTAGGTGAGATAAGTGTCCGTAATTAAAATATTAGGTGCTTGCTAGACCCTGAAAATCGTCAACCCAAGTTTGACAACGTGTCGAACTTTGCTCACCAGGTCCAGTTCAGGTCCAATTTCTATGAAACGCGGGGGTTGATTTGACGTCATACTGCACCACTAAATCCCTTGCTGATCTGGGATTCTGCTTGTCTGGCTAGGTAACTTATATGGGTAAAAAAACTGGACACCATCTGCGGCTTTTGTATGTAGTGTACAGTGTTGTTGATCGGTAATGTTCCAAGTATTCTTTCAAATACAGCTTAAAACAAGGTGTGGGAGGAGTTGCTTATACTGTGGTGGATACCGTCAAAAAGGGGGTGGACGGTGGGGGAGACATGCAATTGCGTACATCTATTATCCTGTAACCATAACGACAATCTCGGGGGCAGGATAAACGATAGTTAACCTCAGGAGCTTCGGTCATGTCTTTCTCATTCTTCATTACTGAACCGCGTCGTTGTCTCGTCTAACAATTGCATGTACTCGTTCCGTCCCTACTATGCTTAAGCCTGTCTGCCAACGGGTTTCTCCTCCGACGCCGATCCGTATATGCAACAAGACAACCTCTATCAGCCGGACAACCATCCTATCATCAAAAACTGCAAAATTACATGTACCCCTTTATGTCTCAAGCGATGCCTGTGACACGTCTGACACTCTTTCGCGCACCCTCGCCACTGATCATGACAGCACCCTCCATCTCCAATGCTCGCATCGTTTCCGCGAAGTCTGCTGGCTCAACAGGAACACTTGCTCCTTCGTTCAGGCGTCTGCTCACTTCGCTGAATCTGACACTTTGACCGCCGCTGGTAAGTTCATCGACGAGGTGCAGTACCGCATCCTTGAGCTCCGATTTGCGTTTGCGCTCAGCGGCGCTCGTACCCTCCGTCAAAAGACTCATATCAATACGACCTTGAGCGTCGGTTGCTGCAGTCTTCAGCGCAGATTGAATAAGACGCTCAGCCTCCAGCACATCGGCCTTAGTGACCGTCTGTGAAAGCCTCATCTTGGCATGAGCCTCTGCGAGACGAATCATGGATTCAAGCTGACGCGTAGTGGCCGTAATTCGCTTCTCTGCTGCACGAACGTCTTGGCCAAGCTTCCTCATCTTAACGTAGGCATCAACAAGAGCTTGAGATGCATCTTGCGATAGGGATGGGTGAATATGGGCGCGGGCATATGAAATGTACGATGTCAAGAACTCAACAGACTGTATATTATTAGCAGGTATTCCTTATTCGTGACATTCGGCATAGACTTACTAGAATCTCGTTACTGGAAGGCGCAGAATGAGGCTTATCTTCAAGATACATGGAAAGGAGATGCCGTGCTAGCCTGCGATCGTTTGACTCGTTGACACGGTCGAGAATCAGATAAACTAAATCGAAACGCGACAGGAGCGTCGGGGGGAGGTCGATGTTCTGAGGCACGGGCAGGTCGGGGTTATACCGAGATCCAATAGGGTTGGCTGACGCCAATATACTGGTTCTAGCATTTAATGTAGTAATAATACCCGCCTTAGCCACCGAAACGGTCTGTTGCTCCATAACCTCGTGAAGCACGGAACGTGTGGCATCGGACATCTTGTCGAACTCATCGATACAGCAGACGCCACCATCGGACAAGACCAACGCACCCGATTCGAGCACTAGCTGCCGGGTCTCTGGGTCCCTGGTTACGTATGCAGTAAGACCGACCGCGGATGATCCTTTGCCACTAGTATACACACCACGAGGGGCGATCTTGTGAACATATTTCAACATCTGGGATTTCGAGGTTGAAGGGTCACCACAGAGAAGGACATTGATATCGCCACGGTACTTCGGGCTGCCACCCTTCTCGAACGTCTTGTTCGTACCTCCGAACATCTGCAGGAGAATACCCTTCTTCACATCGTCCATCTCATAGATAGATGGAGCTAGTGACCGAGAGAGGAGCTCATAAATATCAGGTCGAGCACCGGTTGCCTTAATCTTCTCTTCTTCCTCGGGAGTGAGCTTCCTTGTTTCCTCAATGTTGTTCTCGGGATCGTTACGCTCGTCGTCCAGAGTGGATAGATCCGCATCCATGCGCTTGTTATCGACCTTGGCAACGTGAACAACATCCACAAAGGTTTTAAATATACTCTTCACAGATCTCATGCGTGGATTGACCCTGACCGGGCTGACACGGTAAATACCTGTGATCCGGATGCGATCACCGGCTTTACAGAAATCTACCAATTCGTTGTAGACACACACAGAGACGGAATGGGGTGTCTGTCCAGCAGGGACCGCATCGGGGGTCTCCTGCAACTTGATTACTTGCTTGTCCTCGAATTCACATCGGTTATGCACGATCTGCATGGAGTTCTTGGAATTGCACAAGGGACGTGGGCACTCAGTAGGCTCTCGGATCTTCCCTCTGTCCAGACCGACAAGAAGTGAATGACTGCAAACGTTGCACCGGAAGAACGCCTGCCTCATATCCGGGATGACAGGGGTAGTTCGGATGACAAGACCCTTGATGCAAATCAGCTTGTCCATGTCAGAGGGGTTAAGATCCCTCATGTTAGTGACATCATCCAGACCCCAAGGTCGTGTCATATAGGTTTGGTCCATGACCTTCTCCTCTAGAGTTGTGCCCTGCTGAGGCCGTTGGGAGGGTTGAGGTGTGTCTCCTCGATCCGAGCTTGGGAATTGCATATCCGAGCTGGGAACGCCACTGCGCTGGGTTGCAGCGGCACCATTGCTCTGGCTTCGTTGTCTAGCCATTTCTGCCTGTGCTAGCTCAATCATCACATCATGGACAGACTGGTCCATGAGCGGGACAATTTCCTGGGGATAGTGCTGAATCTGGTGCCACATCTTCCTAGTAGGAGGGTAAAGCTTAAAGTCGCGGATATCGACGTAAAGAATTCTTGAGCCAAGGATCAACATGTTCTGGAGTTCTTCCCAGTATGGCTTTGAGGTAGAGTCTGGCCTAGCGTCCGTCTCTTCCGTCGTCAATCCTTCACCCCACATTCGATACTTCTTCGTGAAGTTCTTGAGGAAATCCTTGAACGCAGCATACGTATCGTCGATAGATACCGTAGTACCCCAGATGGTGGCATTATCTTGCCCACCGAGGGCGTCGGCATCGGATGTACCTGGGTTCAGGTTGGAAAAGGTTGCAGCATCAGAGTGGATCTCGCGAACCACACGACCGGAGTCGTCGAGAATAACTCGGCTGCCACTTCGAGGACCACCACTAAAAATTTCGGAGTTGATATCGCCACGGCGGTTGGCCCTGGCTCTTGGGGTTCCTGATCCACCAACAAAGAGGTTGCTGCTTTCGCTTCGAAGGTCAGACTGCGGGTGAAGTGCTCGTCCGGGACTTGAGCTGGGCTCGTATCGGATGGGTGAAGATTCTGATAGATATGTAAGCGATTCAATCTTATGCTTTGTTTATTATTCTGAATAATAAATCCTATCGAACTCACCACCAATAAGTCCACTGGTAGCTCTTGGTGTCCTGTCGCCATCGTTCTCCGTCTCCTGGGAGTGTGTCATGTGGCGGAGAGGAGAGCTGGGAGCGGCATCCGGGTTGCCATTGGTGCTCTGGCTTTCGGTATTGTGACGCAGGGGAGACGATACATCATTGTTACCATTCGCAGGGGACGACTGGAAGAACAGAGGGCTCGAGGCCAGTTGCGACGAGCGAGTATTACGAGGAGTGTTGGTGTTTTGCGCACCGTTGGCAGGACTACTGCGGCCGGCCTGGGAGCTTCGTGTGCTGCGGCCCGGGGTGGCAGACTGAGAACTCCGCTGGCTACGACGGGGAGGCGACGACATGGTTAATCGATTGATATATTATCTCGATGTAGGGGGTTGTCTTGTCGAGATATCCGGAGTGGGTGAGGGTTGGTTGGGAAAATTGCTGGTAGTAAGTAAGTGTGCTACTATCTAGCCTGAGATGTGGGGGGGGAGAAGAAGGACCAGGGAAATCCAATTGAAGAACGCGTAAAAAGAGGGACCCGTCGCGTGGGAGACCGTGTGCCGGTCGCGTAAAGTGGAAAGTTATGCATGCACTACATTGATCCACCTGAGGATTTCTATTGGTGATATGCTGCTACCACTAAGTGTTGTGCCTATGTGCACACATCGGTAAAAATGCATAATTTATTTTATGTTTTCAACAGGGTCCCATTATGTAGACGGCCTCGCTAAAATAGTTTCTCCAACCTTACCAGGGACCCGCTACTTAAGGTTACCTAATGCCTGAGCCTTAGGTAAGTACAGGTAATCCATAGCAGTCAAACGTTCGCATTGTATTGTACCTTTGGCGTTTATTAAGTAGTAGAAGTACTTACCAAGATACATAAAGTGTTCATATTCAAGATCAACATCAACCAAAGAGACCACCACCGCCTTGATCTTCCCACGAACATACACCTTTTTACCTTTCGCCTTCCACCAATCTGCCCACCATGGCTCCTGGAATGTCCCTACAGTCGGTCAATGCGATCATAATCCTCAGCATTGACGATGGCTCGAGAATATTTGCGAAATACTACAACGCACCCCACCATGCGCCCACAGGCAGTAAGCTCCTATTGAACCAGATATTTGGCTTGGGTTTAGGCCATACCATACAGCTGCTAACACAGTAGGTGCAGCATCTACAACCTCGAATACTCCCTATGCCGACGTCAAGGCACAGAAGACCTTCGAAAAGGGCCTCCTAGAGAAGACGGCAAAGCAGACCGGCGATATCATACTCTATGACAACCGGATTGTTCTATACAAGATGGAGTCCGATGTCATGATGTATGTCGTTGGTGGTGTAGACGAGAACGAAGTCCTTCTATATAACGTTATACTAGCGCTACGAGACTCGCTACATCTACTGTTTAAGTGTGTAATCCCCTTTGCCTCTTGGAAATACGAAGTGTGTTGGAAACCTAGAAATACAAAACTGACGGGCTATGGGTAGGCAATCGGTTGATAAGCGAACGATAATCGAGAACTATGATCTGGTCTCCCTAGCAATTGACGAGATTGTCGACGATGGCATCATCTTAGAGACGGATCCCACTATCATCGTGCAACGGGTCAGCAAGGCGCCGACGCAGGACGTCAACTTGAGTCGCATCGATCTTAGCGAACAAGGCGTGAACAACTTGGCGCAACTAGGCAAGGCGAAGTTGACGGATTGGCTACGGCAAGGTTTGTAAGGTGTTGCAATTCCAAAGAACGGGGGCATCGGGCGACTTGTAAAACGAGCTCACGATAGTGATCTTCCGGTACGGCGTTGGTAAAATAATCATTACTTCTCTAAAAAGGGGGGGATATCATAGTCTATGACCTAATCTGAGAAGCCGCCTTGCGCAACCTATTCATAACCGCCGCGCCAATGTCTTCGTCGTCCGCAGTGCCTTCTACAAAGATGATATCTACGCCCCTTCTATCCAGTTCTCGCAGTGCCGAAAACAGGCCATGTGCTATGCTCCTGGTATCCTTTCCTATGCTGACATCCAATAGACTGCCAACCCGGGATTCGCCTGTGGTGTCGTAAAGTTCTGCTTCCTGCACATGGAGCTCCACATCCTCCTGGCGTCCTGCGCTGACCGTTCCGTTCACGGTCTCGTGCTTTTCGAATTCGCTGCATCGTAAGCCACCGGCGGGTTTCCAGAACCGCGTCCGGATGACACCAACTTGCAACACTGTGCCCCCAGCGGACCCATTTGTTCCTTTCACTGTCCGACCTTGGACATACGCTTCCACATCCTCCGGCCGAATCCCATCTCTACACCTAGCTAGCGTGGCTTCGTATAGAACAACCCTCGCCTT
Organism: Camillea tinctor; assembly: GCA_022578605.1. Taxonomy (NCBI): domain Eukaryota; kingdom Fungi; phylum Ascomycota; class Sordariomycetes; order Xylariales; family Graphostromataceae; genus Camillea; species Camillea tinctor. The sequence continues at coordinate 108,427 of MU394132.1, forward strand.
AGGGCTATAGTGCTTGTACTTCATCCCGGGTGCCCGGGGTGCAGCTTTTCCAGCCTCGCTCTGGTCCTTGTACGCCTTTTCCACCTTCTCCCAGCCCGCGCAACTTCGCAACTCGTCTATGCCTACCCCGCCCGGGCGGAGAACTACGGGTGGATCACAGAGACCATCTACAACGGTGCTCTCAACACCGACCTGACAAGGACCCCCGTCGAGTATCAGCTCGATGCGCCCGTCCAGGTCGTCCAGCACGTGTTCAGCAGTCGTTGGTGACGGCTTCGTCGATGCGTTTGCTGACGGAGCAGCTAGTGGCGCACCCGTCAGCTTGATAAGTGAGCGCGCAAGTGGCGTTGCCGGCATGCGGGCACCGAAGGTTTTGAGTCCAGCTGTGACTTCAGGGGCTAGCTTCGAGGGTTCCGGGTTTTGAAGCAGTATGGTTAGGGGACCTGGCCAGAATTTCTCGATAAGAGGTTTGTATATCGCTGGTATGCGGTCGTGGTGAGCGCCATTTGAGATCCCATTGGTTTCGTTTGCAGGCTTCAGGATATTCCGAAGCATATCCAAGTCAGAGACGTGTATGATAAGAGGATTATCCGACGGCCTCCCCTTAGCAGCATAGATGCCCTTGACGGCAGCGCTTCTGGTGGCATCAGCGCCCAGGCCATAGACGGTTTCTGTCGGAAAGGCGACTGGCGTATCTTGTGTTTTTAAATAGCTCGCAGCTTCGTGTAGTATCTGGATACTCGGCGACTGATCAGAGGAAACATCCCAAGTTCCTAACCTTTCTTGGTCTATGCCGCTTCTAAAATCTCCTAAACTCGTTTCCGCGACTTTGAGTATGCGAGTATTCATTTTTGCCAGCTTAGATGGCAAGTCTTGAGACATGGCCCTGTAGTAATTAAGCGTAGCTCGAGCCGTGCCGAGTCTTATACGCAGAATTCTGGACGCCAACTTGATATGAGAGTCTATATTATTTTGTTATGTGGATGTGTATATATGCGGTTTTTGTCTTGGAACCGTTTGAACAAATAAATTTTTATCTTATTTTTTTTTTTTTGGCTGTATCAAATATATTTTCTGTTTAAGTCAAATATAGTAACCTCTATGAGAATTAGTACGTTGACTCATAGAAAAAAAAGTTCTGAGCGAAACAGAGATGATATCAAGCTGCAGCCATAGCAGAATGTCCCGCGCCAAAATTACACTCATCACGGGCGCTAACGTCCACCAAGTTGCCCTATCGATTAGAGAGGGGGACAGGGGTTCAAGGTAAGCTTTTGGGGGGTAATGGAAGGTAATTGTGTAGGTGGTTTTACACTAAATGTCCAATTAAAGTCAGATGTCACCAACAATTCATAAGTTCCCCAAGTCCCAAGTCCCAAGTCCCAAGTTCCAGGTCCCGAGTCCCCGAATTTCTCACAATTCCCAACTTCAAACCCACAACATCATATTCAACAAAGAAAAAAAAAGGTGTCGGTGTCCAAGGCCCAAATCCCGGCTTGACATCCTCCATGTCGCTATGCGCCTCCTATAATTCATGTCCAAATGTCCGCCAACGCTCATCCTAATGGCGACTCTTCAGCCCAATCGACCCATAAGCATTTGGACAAGCTGAACAACAGCATTGGCTCGTCATCCGCTGCCCCCTCCATTCATGATGCATCGTCTGTCTCTGATCTCCGTGCTGCGCTAGCACAATTGCATACTCGCGAGGCCTCTATAATAGATCGTCTCGATTCTCTCGTTTCCTCTCAAGCCGACCTCTCCCGCGAGCTCGGCCGCCTCGATCTCCTGCGCGCAAATCTTGGATCCCAGGTCATCGCAACGAGGTCCATTAGCAATGGAATGCTGTCTACCGCCGCCGAGACAGCCGGCAGGCTCTCGAACCGGGTGAAGGAGCTAGACTTAGAGAAGGACCGTGTACAGCAGACTCTCAAGGTCGTGGAACAAGTAGCCGAGCTGAAGGCCTGTGTCCACGGCGTCGTGGGTAGCATGGGTGCGCCACAGGACTGGGAAGCTGCTGCGGGTTACATCTCCCGCGCGAGTAAAGTGCCCGAGACGATTATACGAGGCGGCTTTGCGGCGGCGATCGTGCCCAGTGTCGAAGTGCCGGATGCGCCGTGGGTCACCCTCGAGAACTCGAAAGAAAGCTTGTGTGGGCTTTTCCTCCGCGAGTTCGAGAAGGCGGCCAAGGATGGAGACGGGGCCAAGGTCACCCGATTCTTCAAGCTATTCCCATTGATCGGCAGAGGGGATGTTGGGTTGGATGTCTACGGCCGCTACGTGTGCCAGGGAGTCGCCGGTACGGCCAGGTCAGTTTTAAAAGAAGGCACTGGAGGTACCGGTAGACAAGATGGATTCTTCTACGCAAATGCGCTTACGAAGCTATTTGAGCATATTGCCCAAATCGTAGAGGGCCATGGCGGCCTAGTAGAAAGACATTACGGAGAGGGTAAAATGGTCAAGGTTATCGAGAGACTGCAGATGGAGGCCGATGTCCAGGGTGGCATCATATTAGACTCGTGGAGCGACGAAAGGACCATCGACAGGCGCCTCACCGACGTGAAGAGCTACCCGTTCTCTTTTCTGGTACAGAGCTTTCTGCCACCGCAGAAGACACTGGGTGGAACTCCCCGCATGAATTCGCCGGCTTTAGGCGGGGGCACCAACGCCCGCAACAGTGAGGATGAGGGTGTCGACATGAAAGAGGTAGACGCTCTTCTGAGTGAAATCTCTGTCATGCTTGGCCGGTGGTCATTATACTCCAGGTTTCTCGCTGGAAAATGCAAAGTATGGATACGTCTTGATATACTCCTAAAACACAGGTGGCTAACGTGCAATAGAGTCTGGACACCCCTGAGGATGCTACACTATCAATACCCGAGGTTCTCACTAAGTCGAACCTCCAAAGAAAAGTCTCTGCGAAGCTTGTCGCACCTTACAACGAAATGGCGACATTCTTCTTCCGGAGATCCATTGAGAAGGCCTTCCAAATGGACGAGTCACCGTCTGGGCTGTCACTAAATCTCAACAAACCCATTGATGGTAATTCACCTTACATCATCTCGGCTGTCGATGTTGTCATGTATATTGTCAGCGCCGTTATTCAAAAGTCCTTGTCTACATCACAGAGAGATGTAGTAGCATCAGTCATCCCAACGGTTGGCAGAGTGTTAGGATCGGAGTTTATTGGCATGATACAGCGAAAGATGACATTCGAATCATATCCTAAAGCCGCAATCCAAGGGGGCTTCCCACCAGAAGACAAAATCATTGCTTTCATTGTATTGATCAACAGCCTCGACGTCGCAAATGAATACCTGGCGCGCGTCATAGATTCGCGCCTTGGCACTTCCCCTGACCAGCCTAATGGAACATCTCACACGAATTCACTTGCATCATCCTTCCCTTTCGAAAATGATGCTAGTTTCGTTGCCACAGCTCTCCGTAATCTCAACTCAACCTTCCATGTCAAGGCAGCGGAGCTAATCTCGGACGGTTTGCAAGTGCTCTTCAGTAATGTCGTCAGACAGAGATTAAGACCCATACTCTCTGAGACCTTTAGGGATGCTGATTATCGGCGTACCGAAGAAGAATTGGCTGAAATTGCCCAGCAGAATGATGAGGACGAAGAAGAAATGTTGGACCGCGTCCAACGACGTTTTGAGGCTGGATGGGAGTCACTGATGAAACCAATCGCACGACTAATGACGCCCAAGATGTTCACGACATTGATGGATACCACAGCAGTGCACTTATCTAGAGTGCTGGAGAAGCGAGTGTGGAGTTACAGCGGGAAGACCAACGCCTACGGTGCCATCCGGCTGGAACGGGATTTCTCGGGCATCGTCAGCACTGTCTCGAGGGGCAACTACGGCGTAAGAGAAGTGTTTGCACGAGTAACGCAGATTTTGATGATTGCCAATATGGAAGAGGATGAGTGGGAAGAGGTTGGAGGAGAAGACGCCGAGGACGGGATGGAATGGGTTTTAAGCGAGGAAGAAAGGCGAAAGGCCCGGAACCTGGTGAACTCGAAGGAATAAAACGTATACCAATACATACAGCTCTAGAATTTTGGGTGGTTTTTACATAGCATAGCATATCATTGATTGAATCTCTGGTTCAGTGATAAAAAAAAAGGTACTAGTTAAAGGGAGGGATATATACCTGGAATTAGATACCAGTTCATTTATACCACATGCTCTATAGGTTTGGCCTTTTGACTTGTAAGTGGTTTTTCTGCTTAAATACATTTTTACGATTAGCTTAAGTTATGTACAAAAACTATCTAAGATTTACGTTAATTAGCATACATGTAATTAGTGTACAACAATGCGGTTGTTGGGCCACTTAATCCATGTCCAGCTCATGCATTAACAAAGATTTGCAAATAAACGCAATAATTAACGCGTTTTGCATTTCTTTCACTATGAACGAACAGCGACTTGCATTTAAACATTTACACATACCACATACCACATACCTACCACATACCTACCACATATTATATATTGACCAGAACAGCCATAGTTCACTAAACATTCACCTCCTACTCCATCCCATCCGAACATTTTCTATTCATCCACAGAGAAACCCATTAGGAAATGGCGTCAACACACTTTGGCCTCCTCGACGAGCGTGAAGAATCGGAACTGCATAAGACTCGCCTGCTTAATGTCGAGGAAAAGCCCTTCAAACGTCTCACAAAACGTCTCGTCGCACCGGGAGCTTTCACGAACCCAAACAAGAAACTACCGGTAGCACCACCCGATAACAATAACAATAATGCATCCACCGAATCACAAGATGGAGGCGCCGTCTCATCATCCACCAACCTCTCCGCCGCCGACATCGCCGCCCTAAAAGAAGACATCACGCTCGACTTCGCCGCCTTCGACTCAGCGATCGCGCGACTGCAGTTCCTAGCGATGGCCAACGCAGCGGAGCGGGAGCGGTACGCGGCAGACCGGCTGCAGATCCTGGAGACGATGGAGTCGGTGCGGGAGGGCAACGCGCGGCTGAAGGCGCAGCTGGAGGAGGCGCGGGCGACGCTGGCGCAGCGGCGCAAGTTCGACGAGCTCGCCGACCGCATCACGAGCAACCGCATGCTGCGCACGCGCGCCGAGCAGGACGTCAACCTGGCCAAGCTGGCGGAGGAGTGCGAGGAGCTGCACCGCGAGAGCGAGACCTACGGCGCCACCTGGCGCGACCGCCGCGAGCAGTTCGAGCGCCTGGTCGACGAGGGCAAGCGCCTCCGCGCCCTCATCCGTGACGAGAAAGAGGAAGTGGAACGCAGAGAGGGCATGGACTCGGATGCGGAGGACGGGGAGGCGGGTCAGAGCGGTGGTGGTGCGGGCGGGGCCGGAGCCGGGGCTACGCCTAAGCCGGGCACCCTCAGCGGGAACGCTACGCCCCGGCCGGACAGCAGCGCGGTGTCCTCGGCCAGAGGCGAGGGAAACACGACGCCTAGACCGGGGAGCAGGGACGGGCGCACGCCCCGGCCGGACAGCCCTGGGGCAGGAGGCGATGGCGGCCTGAAGCCGCGGCCGGACGCCAGCGGGAGCTTCTCGCGGTCGGAAAGCCAGGCCCCGAGCCTGAGGGCGGGCAGCCAGCAGCCGATGACGCAGGATGATGACGGTCCCGAGGAGGGGGAGGACGTCGAGATGGGCGAGACGCCGGCGGCTGCGGATGCGGCCACGCCGCAGATCACGGTTGATGCACCGGCGGGTAACGCTGATAAGATGGATACTACGTGATAGCTCGCATAGCCATGTGCCTATTTTCTACGGATTCAGCGACATCAGGGGGGGAGGGGGGTGATATGGTTAATAAACAAAAAGAGGAAATAGAGGAGGAGAAAAAAGAATGGATGGCATGATCAGGAAGCAGATCATATACCCAGTCACGGAAGGACGAAGCAAAAAAGGGGGGGTGAGTTTGGTAAACCCAGCGTGCTTTGGGGTCTAACAAAAATGTCTGTTATGACGATGTTATTGATTACTAGATCATAAGCCTGTCTAGACAAAAAAAAGAAAGATATTGACGCGGGCTGGCCTGTCGTGCCTTGCTCTACTACTACTTTACAACCCAACTCCCTTCAAGTAAACTCTACCTAAACAAACAATGCATAATGTGGTATCATTCATTTTCTTTTTTTATTCTTGATCCATACGCTGCTTCTTTGCTTGCGTATCGTATCATATCATCACGCCCAACCTAACCCAGACCCAGCCACCCTATCAGTTCAATCTAGGGTCCCCATGCTTATGTACCATTATTATTGTCGTTGCTGCTTTTAACTCCCATCATGTATTCCTTTTCCTCCTCCTCCAGGTCAACCAACCTTCCCCTTTCCCTTCCCCGTTTAACTACCATATTCAGTCATCCTTTTCCCCTCCCGTCCCTTCTCTCCTCTCCCCCTAGACAACAGGCGGCTCCACACTCTTGCCCAACTCCAGCGCCTCCTTCGCCTTGGCGATCTCGTCCGCGGGGCTCGCCCCCTCGCTCTCGGCCGCCGCGATCTGCTCCTCGAGCCGCTGGAGCGACTCGCTGATGCGCTCGTACAAGGGGCCGAACACGGCCTTGGTCTCTTCTAGTGCCTTCTTCTATATCCCCACTTTCAAGTCAGTCCTCTTTTCTTTTTCTTCTTCCTGGTCTTAAAATTATATGGGGTTGTTGTTGTTGTCAAGGCCATACGCACCTCCTGCTTGATCAAGTACTCAGCGTTGCTGTCACCTGCGCCTTCGCCGTTCGTCTGCTCCGTCTCGAGGCGGGAGATGCGGTCGGTCTGGCTGGTCATGTCCTTCAGGTAGTAGTTGTTCTCTTTTACGAGGCGCTGGACGGCTTGCGTTGCGATGGAGAGGGAGGATGGGGGTGCCATTGTGTTGTTGATCGCTGTTGATAGTTTTCGTTGTCGTAGTGGTAGTGATGGTACGGATTTGGTTTGTCTAGAATTGGAAGGTATCTCTAGGTGGAATAGAGGGATGCTGTAGGGTTTAAAGATAATAAGCTTGTTGGTATAAATAATAGAGCTAAGTAATAGAGCTGCCTAGAATAAGAGAGAATCCCTCTAAGTCTTATACACTATCAGTAGGTATGTACGTATTTAGATACTATCTGTTTTGGTGGGGTTGGCGGGGTAGTAGTAGGTACTTGCTACATGGGTAGTCGAACGACATTAAACCATAGGGTTAATGAGGTTATGCGATTACCCGAGGACTACAGAGTACATACTCCTGACTTATACCTCTACCCTGGAGATGGCAAAGGTCTATGTTTCGTCTTCCTTAACTGAACTCAACGAAACTAGCAGACTTAGTACTAACATAAAGTACCGAGCAACCATTTCAGCCCTTCCTCCGTGTCCTTCTCATGCCTTCTCACCATTCCCAGCTCAGATGCCGGCAAGCCCAGGGCCCAGAATACGTGAGGCATACCTGCATATACATCAAGACGAGTAGAAACGCCGGCATCTCTCCATATCTCCTCTAATACTAATGTGCAGTCACGCAGAGGATCGAGTCCACATGCTTGGAAGTACGTTCGTGGCATTCCCCTAACTATAGAGTCCGACATTGCGGTAGCGTAGGCTAAGGGGCTTGTAGGGTGTGGTTTATATATATCTAGATTAGGTCAGTTCAGTTACTTAGAAAATCCATGCTTTCTCAGCAGATTCCTCTCCTCCCTAATACTTGCGATAGCTCAAATTCTTTTTTCACACAATAGGGGCTAGCAATCACTAAACTTACCCGTTATGTACTCGCAAGACTCCCGGGTCATGACTGGCGCATGAGCACACTGTGACATACTCACGAAGCCGCGCTGATACTTCTCGGGCACCGTGTCTCTGCTCGCCGACGAGGTGGCGGAGCAGTAGATACCCGTCACAGGAGGTTGCGCCGACTCCGTGTGCCAGATCTGCGCTGCCGCGAGGGCAAGATCAGCGCCCGAGCTCTCTCCGGCGAGGAGAAAGCCCTTTGTCGGGTCGATACCCAGATTCGACGTGTTATTGGCGACCTATTTATCACAAAATGGTTACTAATGTAGTCGTGCTCCTCTATCACTTCCAGTGTCTCGCATCCCATATCCTTTTCTACCCACCCCACGCGGACATAATCTCGACGCCTCCTTAATCATCACCCTGCCTTTCCCCTTCCCCTATACTGATCATCCAATCCCCTCACAAAAGGGGGGAAGTGAGAGAGAGAGAGAGAGAAAACAGAAAAACCACCTACCCACCTCAGCGCATCTACCACATCCCACACCGCCGTCGGAAACGGGAACTCGGGCGCGAGCCGGAACCCCACGCCCACAGCGACGCCGCCCAGCCGCCCCGCGAAGACGCGGCACACCCGATCCCCGGCCTCGAGCCCGCCGACGCAGAACCCGCCCCCGTGCAACATCAGCATAGCCGGGCGCCGCCGTTCCGCTCCGCCGCCGTACACGCGCACGGGGATAGCGGAAGAGTCGCGCGTCGCGATGCATCGATCGGTCTCCTTCACTATCCCAGCTAACGGTGACGGCGAATCTGCTTGAGCGAGCAGCGCGCGGACGGCGTGGAGGTCGGTGGTTTGGGTCCACGGGGGTGGGAGGTGGATGTGGCCTTCTTGGAGTAGCTGTGGCGTGGGTTAGTGTGGTGTGTTGGTTTTGGCAAAAGAACTTTTCTTCTTTTTCTTTTTTTTTCCTTTAATAAAAAGGGGGGTTCATGAGATGAGAGTGGGCGTGAATAGGTAGGGGGCGCTAGTAGTATAGGTGTATCCCTGGTACACTGATGTCATGGTATAAGGAAACTCTCCCACGAACCTGCTTCAGCTCCGGGTCGATAGTTGCAAGGGCTTGGAGTTCATCGTCCGATCTCATGTTTTCTTTTTGAATGGGTTATGTATCAAGGCAACTCAGAATTGCTGAAACAGGTTCGGAAACAAAGGCCCGTCTAAGTCTCGGGGGTATTACTTTTTGTTGATGGGCTTCCTTAGATCCATGAAAAAAGCAAGTCGGAGGGTGAGATTTGCATTACGGTTCATGCTCAGTTATGGAAATCTCTCTATTTATAAACCCTCTATTTAAAGCGGAATCCCAAGGCACTACACAAGCCGATTACGTAGAGTTGGAGAATCTCCCATTTTCTGAGTCGTGGTCAAGAATTCTCAGTGTGCGCATCGTCAGAGTTGCCATTTACACTCGTTTCGAAACGAGCTGTCGCCCCCCACATTTTTTTTACTCACACACACACAACTTTTTTAAATTAACATCACTTTGTTCACTTTTTATCATTTTTTAACATAACTTCGCAACAACGTAGCTATACATAAAAACCCATATATCAAAATGAAGCTCTTTTTGTTGCGAATATAATGATATAAATATTTTTAAACTAGCTTTAATATTGATATAAATACAAGTAATTATGCTATATTTCTTATAATTGCTGTAGTTTATTTGTTTATATTACGTAAATGTTTTATAGTTAGCAAAAAAACACTTTTATAGCGGGGTAATATAAATGTTATGCGGGGTAATTAACAACAAAATGTAGTTATTATAAAAAATATAACATAATTACTTGCATTTACATGAATATTTAAGCTAGTTTAAAAATATTTATATCATTATATTCGCAATAAAAAGAGCTTCATTTTGATATATGGGTTTTTATGTATAGCTATGTTGTTGCGAAGTTATGTTAAAAAATGATAAAAAGTGATGTTAATGAAAAAGTGTGTGTGTGTGAGTAGAAAAAAATATGGGGGGCGACAGCTCGTTTCGAAACGAGTGTAACTGGTTAAGGAAATTACCCTTTTCGGCGATTCGTTGCGACGTGGTCAGATTCGGTCAAAAATTTAGAACTATACTATGTATTCCATTATGAACAAATATAATCTAGTGAAGATATGAGTCTATGCAGCAAAGGTATCTAATGTATCCCAGCCCCGAGGTATATATGCCATTACTCCTTTCCCATCCACCATGCGTCTATTCATTTCATGAATCGTAAAACTCCAGCATCATCACCGTCTGATGAGTATTGTTATAAATCTCGAATTAGGAATCCGCTATTCTGAAGTTTTTGGAACACCTGTTCAGGATCGTACTTGGCGGCTACGGTCTTGATATAGTCTACGTTCTCTGTGCCGAAGCTCTGAAGTACTTTCTGGTCCTTGCCTGCTGTGTTCATGAATAGGTAGGGTAGGAGTAGGTCTTTCGCTTCCGCTGCTTGGGTACAACGTTCGGTGATTCGAGAGGAGATCTCGTGAATAGTAGTATCCTGGGTAGAATCCTCCCATGTAATGAACCATTCGTACCCTGTCAAGTTGGAATAGAACTATCAGCACAATGTCAATCACGAAAACGAAGTCAACTTACATTCCTGAGCGGCTTCCTCTAGACCGAGAAGGTTGCCCCCATATTGCTGGCCAATCGTGGCCACATTAGGCGCGACTGGGTTGGGTACCCAAGTCCAATTGGCCCCAGCAGGTAAATTCGCCGTCTCCTCAATAAAAATATTGTATAAATCATTCATCAAATCGCCATCGGCTTTGTGGCTGAAAGTTTCTCCGTAGACTCTAATATCTCCAGTGACAAAGCGCGAACCGGCCAGAGCAAGGACATCCATCAAGGACCCATTTGTTGCTGTCATCAATGACGTATAGGGCTCAAGCGCATAGAAGGCCTCAAATGCCTCTGGATGTTGTGTAGGCTCACTATAAAGCAAAAGGAGAGTGGGCCCAGTCTCCAGTATCTGAGCGCTGATGCTAGACTTCGTATCCAATTGTCCCTTTTTCTGATACTCGGCTATCGCTTGGAAGAAATCGGACGTCTGATTGGGGCTGAAGACTCGAGCCTCCATATACATGTTCCCCATGGTGTGTGTATAAAGCTCGTAATTAGTGACGATGCCGAAGTTGGTGGCTCCACCACGCAAGCCTTTGTATAGGTCTGAGTATTCGTTGTCGGCGGAGGCGGTGACAATAGTGCCATTTCCAAGGACTACCTCGTATGATTTGACATTATCCATCGCAAGACCGTACTCGGAGGAAAAGTAGCTCATACCGCCTTCTCGTTTTTAGTACCACTCTGCCAATCTTATAGAATTCCCTCGGGTCCAGGAAAGGGAAAACATACCTCCAAGCATGAGACCGCCGACACCAACGGGACCGACTCGTCCTCCTACAACCATCAAACCCTGAGGGACAAGTGTTGCATATACCGCTTCCCATCTGTTACCAGGGCCGACTTTGATGGACGACTTGTCCTGTGATAATTCCGTTGAATTCAGCTGGGAAAGAGAGATGAGAACACCAGATTCATCGATGCTAGCAAATCCAGGAATGTAATTATGGCCACCACTCCGAACGGAAAACTTAGTTCCAGTCTCTGATAGAATAGTCATGACTTGAGACACCTCCTGGGCATCCTTCGGGTTGACTATGCAAGCAGCTGGTAGTCGACAGGCTGCCGAGCTAGTAAGAGTATTAGTTATCGACTTGGGTATAGGTATGTGGTGACTTGGGACACACTAGTTGATATCTTCGAAATCCTCATAATAGGCCCCATCAGATGGTTCCAGGGTGGAATTCACACCTGTCAGAGCTTGGCTGATCATATCACAAGCACATGCGGTATCAGCGCACTTCGCTTTCGCATGTAGCATTGGAGACGGCGTATGTCTCATGCCCATACGGGCCTGAACGGCCGACTGGGCTGTAGCGACGAAAGCAAGGGCAACGGTTGAAGTACGGAGTATCATTTTGACGTTAGTGTTAAATCTGTATCAGGGGGGATGAAGAGAGAAAAAAAATGCAGACACTGAACGAGCCAGGAGAGGGCAACGAGACTAATAAGCATTTTTCTATGCCGTAGTGCCAGCACTTATTTAATACGTATCCAGGTATATGGGTATATAAACATAGGATGTTTGCGAGGATCCGAACCACATGTAGTGGTCTTTGGGTAGTGGACTGGGTTAGCCGGAGATTTTGATCATTAGAGCGTGCTATTAACCTGGCCATGTCTCCACTATCATACTGTATAGCATGGATTCCAAGGCTTTGAGGCTGATCTAAACCTCAGCTCTCTGTTCTAGTGTCATAGTCCAGTCAGTGTGTAAGAAGACTAATGCCATGGAGATACGTGGTCGTCGATGCCACATGTTCAAGATATCACTTATTCAAACTTGAGGGTGTTCGATCGAGAAAGGCGGGCGGAACAAGTGAATAGAATGATAGAAGCTCAGTTCATCAGTTTGCTAAGTTGATACCTACCTACAACCGGACGGACTATAGTGTCTTACCTACCTAAACCTGATCAAAAAAAAAAGAACATGTTGAAACATCTAGAAGGACACGAGGCCGAGACATGGGACTTGACGTCTGCCTCGCTTTTCCCACGTGAACGGAATGCACCAACAGGGGCCGATATCCAAATATCATGCCCAAGCATGGTAACTTGTGCAGTGAACAACTGTCCGCGAAGACCGATTCGATAGGCATTGATGCCCGAAGAGGTGGACATGAACTTTTTTTCTTTCTATTCTTTCTTTTTCTAGTTCAAGATTTCAACGGGTGTGCTGTACCTATGCGCCTATGCGCGATGTCCGGGAATGGAATCAAGGGACTTTTGCAACATGTGAAACCAATTTCGGGGTTAAGATCAGAAGGTGGAAAGGTGGGAATACATAGCAACTCCTTAGGTTAAGTGGATTGGACAACCTATGTACTAAGTAATCTGTGGCTAGGTACCTAATCTATCTGTTATCAAGATGTGGCTTGTGCATAGAAATTCCAAAGTCCCCTTTCCCTCTGACGCAATTGTGGCTCCTCTTACGGAGTTATCCATTTTACAAATCAAATGGATTCATTGGAACTTTTGATCGCGACCAATTTAATCCATCCATCGAACAAAAGGTCAAGACCAAGACCAAATCCAAGACCGATACCGATACCCCCATCGCATTTCTAATTGTCAAAATGGCTTCGCAAAGTGCTTCCATGCGTAAGGATCTTTAGTTTCGCCCTCACCGTCAAAACCCCCCTTACTTACTATTTTCAAAGCATCCATTTCGTCGAGTATCCAGTCAACGCCGGTGGTGAACAACACAAGTTCCAACACGGCAGCATCCAAGCCCAAGGTTCGAAATCACACTCACTTTAGTCATTGACACAAGTTTCCAATTTTTTTTAGTACTCCATTCCTTGCTCTGCTAACACTTTCTTTACTCTAAACAGCCATGCTGTGTATGCAAGGATGAAAAGTCCAAGCGGGACGAGTGCATGCTGTTCTCAAAGGCAGCTGATCCCGCCAGTGATTGCAAATCCACTATCGATCAGTATAGAAGTTGTATGGCTGGCTTCGGATTTCAGATCTAGACCAGACAGTTTAGATCAGGCGGGAAGCAGAAGACCTGTGCAGAAGCAGGGAAACATTTTGTACATTACGAACAGTTGGTATGCGAGCTTCCCGGCGTTCCAGGGCAGATAGAAGGCGCTGGTGGTGGTGATGACGTGACTAGACTACATTGGGCGGCGTTCTATCAGGTTATCACAGGTCCTCTCTCATGACATTTTTCGTGGCGGTCAGTCCAGAAGCATAGTTCATTGACCAAAGAAGCATCATGACCAAAGTCCCTCTTAGTCCTCTTCATATGTGAGCGCACAGTTCTCCATCTTTATGTATTATAACATGCTATCCATCGGATCCGCGGATATCCTGAGCTTAACTGCATTATTAGGTTTTATGAAGCAATGCTCTAAGAAATTTGCGAGCTTGCTTTCCCCTTAAATGACTAAACCAAGTATATATCTATCAGCTCGCGTCCTAGCTAGTCTAGCAGGATAATATAAAAGGGAGGGAGGCAGTCGCTATGTGATACCATGCCTTTTTTTATTTTGAGAGAGATGGATTATGTCCATTAGACTGATATGCGAGGCTGCGGGGGTCTTATAATTCGCCTAAGAAACCTGTCATTGAGGCCTCGATCAGGATTAAAATAACAATTCATCAGAAATTAACCTGAAGTTGAGTTTCTCATCAAGAAAACTCACGACTCAGAGTCGATTCAATGTAACTTAAGTATATAGGTTGGTGTGAGAGAGTTGACATCCCCTATTACCAATAACAACGAACTAAAAAGCAAAACTTCAACTACTTGCTCATTCCTTACAACTTCTAGTTGAGCTACTCATCTACAAACTACTATTGGTCGATCCTATGGTTACCCTAGCCTACGATCTATCTTCAACAGTCATGATTTGATAGGTGCCATTGTTCGATACTACGCTTAATCATGGCTTGCATATGTATGTTTACAAGGCTACCACGATGTGTATGTTGCACTTTACTACGACTAGATACCAAACAACTACCTAGGTTGGCTCATTGAAACCGAATACTGAGATGCCTCGGAATATTCCTTCTCGGCACACATTTACCAGCTTCGAATTTTACCGGTTTCAGGCTAAATGCGTAGTGGGTTCATGCACGAGCAACGATCGCCAACCCCCAGATCAGCCCTGGCCCTCGCCAGCTCCAAACGCGGCGCGCTAGCTCGGGTACCCCATAGAATAGGTCTAGATCGTTGGTGGCACCTCAGGAAGGAAGAAAAAAAGAACTATTTGAAATTTTAGAGGCATCGGATGTTGTCGATGGATGGATATCGTGTTGTGGGATCGTAAGAAGCGAAACTACAGTTGACCTATTGTCATTCAGCTCATTGCAAAGGTTCAGTAACAGAGTAAGAACCAGTACTGTTGCTTACTCGACTTCCCGCGGCTCCGGCCCGAGCGTTTGATCCTCCATATTCCTACGAGAGAGCTAGCCAGGTATGTATAACCTGGGGATTTCCTAACTAATCACTGATCGACGAAGAACCACAAAAGCACCTTGGGTAGGAAGGACAAAGGGTAAGAGCTGAGAGAATTTGCCTTGTCTAGGAAATGGGCTATGTAGGTATCAATTTCGGATTATCTTTTCTTCTTTCTTCCAGTATGAAGGGTTTATATATAGACCATTTCGTAACACAACCTCTTGAATAGGTACCGAAATATATATAGGTATACTTCGTACATATAGTATATATAGATGAATACCTACCTAACATCCGGTGCTCCAACGGTATTTTGTGGGCTTGCCCAGAAACTGTAGGCGAGCTTATGATCTTACGTGTGTGGGCTTCAGAAGCGTAAGCCACAGCAACTAATAAATACGCGATGGTTGACGACTCATCTACTAAATATGTAGACCGAATCTCGTGGCGCCTTCGTGCCCTTCCCGTCCTTAATCAATGTCTCTCAAGCCGGCAGTTCGGAACGCCACTCCGCAAGAGTTATCTGAGAGCTAAAAGTTGCTCGCTCAAACAGCACCGAGATCAATGCTGTCATCCCAGTTCTCGGGATCCAAGACGTTCAATCATGAGTTTTTTTTTCTTACTCTCTCCCAGCATAACTCAAGTTTCGAGCACGATCATAGTCGACTTAATCGCTCATCCGATCATCGGGTTCTTCGATATTAATTTTTTTGCAACCTGACCAGTCTACGAAGCAATAGCACGATTATCTTATGAACTACACACATAATGCCACAATCTTATTACAGTAAAAATGCCTAGTGTCACATTATAGAATGGCATGTATTTCGCACGATGTGAGGCCAGGGTACATCTGTACCATTCTTGGCGCTTGGCGAAAAGAAGTCATCACCACTATGCACTAACTGGCGTGAAAGAAACTAAGAGGTTATGGTACGGTAAGACTTCTACGTACGTGGTATGGCGTGTATGTACCTCGTGCTAGTCTGGTGTCTTCGTTGTATGCACTCGTCTGTTTCTTGATCTAGAAATACACGGAATCAGAAAGCATGAGACGACCCCCTTTCTCATTAGCTGCCATGTAGGTAGTGACCACACCTATATAGTGTATACATGGTGTGAATACCTAACCTAAGCGCTGTAGATATGTACGTAATTCTCAGATTGTTGCACTGCGACCTCTATCGTGGGTGAAGATCTGCCATAGGGGTTCGCTTATACCTAAGGGTAGCAAGGTGTGCCGAAATTACTCTATTACTTCTGGAAGCGGAAGCAATAAACTGATCCCTGCCCTCGTCTACTTGGAACCTATGGTATGGCACCTAACCGCGACATAGTTTATACATACTGCATAACAATCTATGAGAAAGGCGAGCTACCGCCACAGCGCACTAATTATTGTTGAGCCAGAAGCAGGCCGCACCCGATTCTAGCCCACGCCCGATGCTATGGAACCACCGCCTCGGGCCAAAAAGACTAGAATAGATCGAGACCCTTAAAAAACAAATATCGGTGTAGGAAGTTGTTAGATGTTACTGGTGTGCCATTATGAAAATACGTCTAAGTGGGCTGCCATCTTGAAAACCCATATACCGTGTGTGTACCTAGGTATGTAGTGTGTAATGTTGTTCTATAAGAAAACCTGCACACCAATAAGAGGACTCAGCTGACGACCTATACTAATTTCTCCGCTATTCGTTCGGTCTATAATCATGCTACACCACCTCCCCCTACCTCCCCCTTTCTCCTCGCCATGCCCATCTGCTCCAAACGTATCGGTGTTACTTGGGAGGTATTTCCCCGCAATAGATATATATCCAACCAAACATCTTTGAACGGATTAGGTAACTACCGGTTTAGACATTCGCCTCGTAGGAGTACCGACGGAGTATCAGGCGGCACGGACGTAACTACACGACGCATCGCTGCGGGTCACCTCGATATGTCTCTGGAATAATTCCACGGCTTCTCTCATGGCCGTGCTACACAGAGAATTGGTTAGATTCTGCTGTCGTGATGGCGAGTAGGTTGCAGAATTATCCCGGGCGTGGTAGAAGATCTTCGGACGAGATTCGCATGCAGACTGTTGACATTGCCATCGAGGGCAACGCGGTAGCGTAGCACCCTGCCAGTGAGAGCCAATCGCGCCTTTCCGTCTGAGCTCTAGTCTGGCCGCTGTTAGTGAATCCAGAACTCGGCGCCGCAACCGAAATGTATGAATTCTCTTTCGGATCCTACTCCCAACCTTTCCCTCCCCTTGCTCTACCCCCCATCGTGCCTGGGTTCTCCATGAGACAGTACCTGGTCCCCCGGTCTGGGGCACTGGGGGAAAAACTGGGATGGGGTAAGGCGGCCCTGTCCGCCCCCATGTGAGAATCTCGCTATGTACATACAAGCTTAGATAGTTCCGCTCGAGATCTTCCACCCACCCTATAACGCGTACGGTAGCTAGTCGTGCGACTAAGTGGAAGCGAAAGCGTCTACCGGTCCGCTCGTCCGTCAATTATACTTCGTGCTGTGCCAAGGTTTCCTATATATCTGGACGGACTCCCAAGCTTTAAAATGAGGAGGGGAGCCGTCGCTCTCTTCGTAGTCTCCTCCCCACGGCTCTATTCCACTCACTGACCGTTGAGACACGACGCCAACTGAGGACTCTCCTTAGTAAGCCTCCGGAGGATATACTCTTCAGGTCCCTCCATTCGATCACCGTCCTAAGTGCCTACCTTGTAGCCGCAGCTACGATCCATCCTTCAAGATGGCGATTGGTGACCTTGCGAAGAAAACACCCAAGAAGGATGAGATAGTAAACGCTCAGGAGGAGGCCCCAGCCTTTGAGCCTGTCGACTGGAAGAGAGATCCTGGGCTGAGGAAATTGTACTTCTATGCTTTTGTGCTCTGTATAGCTTCAGCCACTACCGGTTACGATGGGTATGTCTCCCGTGCAGAGGAGAGCCCGTGTCTTTACTAACTTGGGTCTCAAGTTCGTTCTTCAACTCCGTGCAGGTCTTCAAAACATGGCAGGCCTACTTTGGCAACCCCGAGGGATCCAAGCTCGGCCTTCTTGCTGCACTGTACCAGATCGGAAGTTTAGGCTCCATCCCGTTGGTGTAAGTCTATAGACCATGAAGCTGCTTCGAGTAACCTAATTCTCACTGACTTGAATCAAGGCCTCTCCTTGCGGACAATCTCGGACGTAAAGTTCCTATTATAATCGGCTGTGTCATCATGATTGTCGGAGCTATTCTACAGGGAACTGCTCAGAACCTCGACGCTTTCATGGGAGGTCGCGTTATGATGGGTTTCGGAAACAGTTTGGCTCAGATCGCTTCACCCATGCTGCTAACTGAGATATGCCACCCACAGCACCGTGGTCGTCTCACGGCTGTGTACAACTGCTTGTGGAATGCTGGTGCTATCGGTATGCTTCTGTGGAGGGAGGGGAATGACATGAAAGAACGGTTCTGACCTTTGACACAGTGGTAACGTGGCTCTCGTTCGGTACGAATTACATCCCCAACGACTGGGCATGGCGTATTCCGGCCATAATCCAGGCTTTCCCCTCCGTCATCCAGATCATCTTTATCTGGTGGGTCCCGGAATCCCCTCGATTTCTTATGGCCAAGGACAAGCACGAGAAAGCCCTCGAAATCCTAGCCCGCTACCATGCTAACGGCAATGTGCACCACCCGACCGTCCAATTCGAGTACCGTGAGATTAAAGAGACGATTAGAATCGAGATGGAGAGCAAGAAGAATAGCCGATATCTCGACTTCTTCCTAACTAAGGGCAACCGCTACCGATTGGCGGTCCTGTTGTCTCTAGGTCTCTTCTCTCAGTGGTCTGGCAATGCTATTATTTCCAACTACGCCAGCGTCCTCTATGAACAGGCTGGTATCACGGATCCGAATTCCAAGTTCGGTGTAAGTTGCATCTACCTCCCCCCCTAAGGGCAAAGTAAGAGTCGATCTAGATCTAACTCGACATTACAGCTTTCTGGTGGTCAAACCATCCTTTCCCTCATCGTCTCCGTGACCATGGCTAGTCTCGTCGATAAGTGGGGTCGGCGGCCGATGTTCCTCGTCTCGACGTCGGGCATGTTTGGCGTGTTCGTGTTCTGGACGCTGTGCGCAGGGTTGTACGGCGAGCACGGGGCGCCAGGGGCCAACTACGCCATGATATTCTTCATCTGGCTGTTCGGATTCTTCTACTCGATCGCCTGGTCGGGCTTGCTGATTGGATACGCAATCGAGATCTTGCCGTACAAGCTACGCGCTAAGGGTCTCATGATACTCAACGTCATGGTCCAGGCAGCGCTGTGTCTCAACTCGTATGCCAACCCCGTTGCCTTCGAGGCCTTCGGGGTCAGCCACTCCTGGAAGCTCTACATCATTTACACCTTCTGGATCTTCTGCGAGCTCTGCTTCGTCTACTTCATGTATGTCGAGACCAAAGGTCCCACCCTCGAGGAACTTGCCAAAGTCATCGACGGCGACGACGCCCAGGTCGCGCATCTGGACCTTGATCAGGTTGAGAAGGAGGTTGCCATCGAGAACCATGAGCTGCCTGTCAAGGTCTAGGGTCTCGGTGCATAGAGAGCGGATTTCGGTACACCTTGTTTCCACGCGAGCGGGTTTGGTTAGATGATAGGATCACCCATACTTTTTACAATGCATGATTAGGTCGGCCGGTCGGTTTCCTTGTTCACTTATTTTTACTCTCGATTCCTTATCCCACGATGTATACCCTCATTTACGAACCCGGGATGTTGCTGGCGTCGTTTCCCGTTGTTGGGAATGGGAAGGATGTAGTTCTCAAATCACAGAAGGAGATATATGGTTTTCTTTTTTGAATAATTTCTTTGCCCATTGTCGTGGTTCGTGTGTATAAAGAGTAATTGGCACGAAGTATGAATTCTGTAATGAAATGATTCAATTTAAACATCGCCTAGTTCTCCCTTGTGAAGTTCGTTGGCGATTAGCAAAGCCGGACTAATTCCTAATTAGTGGTTAAAAAAAAGAAAAGAGAAGAAAAGAGTCCCACATTAAGAAATTCTCATAAGCTCACCAATTCAAGTTCTCACTTACACTGCCACACTAGTACAGACCGTATCGGGTTTGAACATGCCCAGGTGAGTATGAATGAACACCAATAGCTAAATATTTCGACGATGTAATTACTTATACTTGCTACATACAGTTATATTTAGATAATATATTTATCATCTCATTTTCACTCGGTCTTTATCTCTTATTATATCTAACAGCGCCGTCCACACAAAGAATCATCAACCTTGTCCCCGGAACTGCTGCCAACAGAACTGGAAAAATGGAGTCTTTCCATCTCACATCCCAACACGCAGGAGCTATAAATCATATTCACACGATCCACCTAGACGCATCCGCCGCCGCTGCAGCCCGCGAGTTGCGGTTGGCTGTCACCGTCATCATCATTGGTTGGGTTGCTGTTACAGGGCTGCGGGCTCTAATCGGGAGCAGGGGAGATGAGAAGTCGAGATAAAAGAATGTGACTGGGTGGTTAAGAAGATAGGGGTTCTGGTCTTTTAGTGATCTATGTATTACAGTTATAGTATATACGACGAGAATTTCAAGTACTGATTGAATTGTCAGTATATGAGTAACTTATAAACCTATAGATTACCTGCTAAGGAATGAATTAAGTCTTAAGTTGTAAGTCTAGATGTCAATATACGCAAGTCCATTACCATTAAGGGTAACCTAAGTGTACTAACCTACATACATAATTATCGTGAGCCAGCTGTTGGCGGGCCGGTTTAACTATCTGGTAGAATGCTAAGCTAGTAGTGATAACTGATCCGACCATCAAGATTGCCGGATGATTTTCAACTTTATAAGTGCATCATTTGCGACATCAATTACAACTACAATTATATCTAACACCAAGTTCTGTACAGCGCTCTGCCAACATGCGCCTATCTGGGTTACAGAAAGAGGTATTGGCCCTTTACCGGAATTGCCTCCGTGAAAGTCGCAAGAAACCTATGGTCAGTCTCTCTTACCCTCCAATTCTGTCCTCGACACGGTTTAGAACTTGGCCAGGAAAGTTGGAAAGTTTCGTCAAGCTTATTGACTAACGGCAACCAAAGGACACACGCCCACACTTTGAAACATTTGCAAGGTATGTATATCGAATCCTAACATATGGCCTAGTGCTAAATCTGTAGCTATACTAGATCAGAATTCGAAAAGAATATCAAAATTGACAAGAGGGATTTCACTGCCATCGAATTCCTATTGCGCAAAGGACGGCGCCAGTTGGAGGTTTACTCGACCCCTGGAATCAAGGACATTAGGTAGGTAGGTAGTGAGTTTCGCCATAGAGCTTTCTGTTATGGGTGTTGCTACAGCTCGCTCCTGGCTGGTAAATATCTTGCTCTTACTATGCGGTAAAGCAGCAAGCTAGGGTAGGCATGTGGATGGCGATAATAAGCAGTCACTATTCACTCCAGGCATTGAGGGAAACAAGTCTCGGGCAGGAAAGCGCTCATGAGAGGCCAGTGGCGATGAGAAGATCTCCTGGCCATATCCTCGACAGGCCGATTGCCTTTTACCTTAGGAACAATACATTGGCATCTAGTACAACTTTCTTACAGCATAGCTTTTACTAGCTTCTTGGAACGCTTTTTGGAATACAGACGATGCCTAAGCTCAATTTACCTTAGAAAGGGAGTCCACATCGTCGCCGGAAGATCAGCC
This sequence comes from Camillea tinctor, assembly GCA_022578605.1. Taxonomy (NCBI): domain Eukaryota; kingdom Fungi; phylum Ascomycota; class Sordariomycetes; order Xylariales; family Graphostromataceae; genus Camillea; species Camillea tinctor. Next base: position 129,958 of record MU394132.1, read on the forward strand.
ATCCTCCGTCGACAGCGTCCAGAGAGAATCTCCCATATTTAGCCACCGAGGCAGCATTACAAACTCCCCTATCCAGATCATTGACTAGAGTACACTGTCATCAGAGACAACGCAGATTAAGCCGCAAAAAACACGGCGTCCGTGTTAGCAGACTTCTTCCCTCGCAAGGGAGTAGAGGGTCATTAGCCAGTAGTCGACATTCGCTCATGCGGATTTCTGGGCTTCCAGGGCATCCATATTGGGGTACTCTCCGTCAGTCTCAAATCTATCGTTCTAAGCCTAGCTCTAAGAGGAATACCCCCGTTGAAGAGAAGCCAACCCACGACTGCGATCCCCAGCATATTGTTCCTGAATCCCAGACTGGCCAAAGATCTCACGAGACGGCACATGAACGCCATAAACGGCGCGCAAGAGAAAAGCGTTATGGCCTCGTGGATCCTGCTGCGTGGGACGCTATAAACCGGTCCCTAATGCAACAGCAACGTCTATCTTCCTGGATTGTTCCGAATGATCTCGATGGAACGCGTCGTAGCAAACTCGAGGCTCATCCACGAAAACCTGATATCCCTTCTCGGACTTCTAGCGAGCGAAAAGCATTGAACCGCTTTATAAGAGATCTCGAAAAATATGCACAAGCGGCTGGGTCAACTGGGAAGGTACCGATAACGACACCAACTCCATCAGAATCCAAGGCATCATATCATACTGTCAAGCCATTGCTACCTTACCGAGACGAGCTGGCTGCTGCTGGGCTTGCAGTCACTTCGACGGATCAGAAGCACCGACTATCTACCGAAAGGGATGCCCCGGTTTTGCGGCGTACACATGATATTCATCGGGGCACAGATACATCAAGAGGACAGACAGTTGAGCTTGATGGTTACTTCGACTTTAAACAAGAGAAGAAAAACCGAAGTGACTTGCCTAGAACGAGGTCTGGATCTATTATTCGGTCCACTCCCCCAGATGGCCCAGATGAAGCCAAAACTCACCCGATGGAACCATCACCAGCACCTCCAATTCCCAACCCCAGACCAAAGCTTAAGCCTAAATCTTGTGACAAACGAAAACTATTTCCTTGGCTCAAAAGGAAACCACCAATGGAGAAGAATAACTTCGAGCGTGAACCCCAGGACCGTTTCCCACCCATCAACGACGGCCCTATCCAGATATACCCCGAATTTCCATCTCCCTCGCTAGATCTGAAAGAGCAAATCGATGCACGAAGCCAAACGAGTATACAGATCCGAAGCATGCAGCATAGGCGGAATAAACGGCTTCCACAATCACCTCCATTACCCAGGGATATCATCAGCCCCAAGAAGCCACCGTGTACTGCACTGTCACTAGCTGAGTGTGAGCAACAGGATCAAGGTCCTCATCCAGAGCCTCTGGTTTCAAAATGTAAAGGGGCAGACGGAGACCGACAATTGCACTTATTAAATCATTCGCGCGGACAGAGAGGTCTGATAAAGGGACAGGCACATCTACCCCAATCCGAGACTAATATAGAGACAATTGAAGAAGAGAGGGACACATCACCAAGTCATTATGATCGTCCTACTATAGATCATTATTCGTCGAGGACTCGTCGTAAGACCAAACTTGCTCCGGTGAATAAGGCACACCAGCCATCGACGGTCTCTTCTTCGCAAACGCATGCCTCTTCTGTCCGCTCACTTCCTTTTACCGCCAAATATGCTATCACTACATCTTCTTCTCTAGAACGGGCGTTGGATGCCGTGTCCCGGAAATTCGATAAGATGGACCAACAAGAAGACGACCCGGATGGGTACCCGGCAGGCCTAGTAGAAAAGACGAATAAACCTACAAAGACCGCTTCGCAGCAAGACGTAGACCATAATCCAGCTACTAGAGCTAGCGAATCTCATAGTTCATGCGAGACAAACAAGGTTACAAAGTCCAATCTAACTATGCCACCAGAAAGGATTGCTCAGTCGTATTTCAAACCATTACCCCCTGAACCCCCTTGTGCAGTTCCAATTGCGCCCCAGACCCAGGCAACAAATGCCCCATCGGATGAAAAGACGAACTCTGAACAGACCCGGACGGGGCAAATGCTTAAGGACCTCAACATTTTCCCCGACTACGACGATGGGGATATCAACGATCGGGATGTTATCAAGGGACTGCAGGTCGCGGTTCACGCAGCCGCCGACGACATGTACGACGCATACATCAGGACCAGGACAGGGTTGCGGATCCGCCGTTTCCTAGCAGACCTGAAGTCGGTGGATGAGGTGCCGTAGGAGATAGCATCGTCAAGCCGGCCTACTGGAGAAAAACGTGCAGAGAACCGACGTCAGGAGCGCGATAAAGACGGGAAGACTCTACACAGAGCAGGGTCTTAGAGTTAACGAGAGTCTATCGGTACTGCACCGGAGCGGGTGATTTGGTGAGGCTGGATTCGTGTCATGATAGGTAGGGGAGAGTAATGGCACATGATTATTGCCTCATTTGAGCATCCTGGTTTACTGTGATATCCTCCACACAGGTTAATGAATAGATAGGTAATACATACTAACTTATTGATGTGCTGCGAGTTGATGTTTTTCTATTTTTTTTTTCTTTTTCCCCTTTTTTCTATTCTTCCCCCCTTTTCGCTATTAACTGTATGATATAGGTTATATGTGCCTGGACCCGAGTTTCCTACTGCTGCTATCGTGCTATGTATATAGTGTACTAACGGACCAAAATGTCCGTGTTAGTAGGCAGTGCACTTGACCTAGGTATAAAAGTAGGTATGAGATTAGCCCCTGGACGGCTGGAGACAGCTGGAGACATCAGCCTTATGGGTCCCTCTTGGTCCCCTCGACGGGTAACTCGGCGTGAGTGACAGGTCCCACTAATTTGAAGTGTAGGTAGGCTAGTAAGTTCTAAGTTGTAAGTCTGGACAGAACGCTTACGAATCAATCCCTCCTGTCTCGCACGTGTAAATCATCTTATGTAACACTGTTTTAGACTTTCCATCTTCTCATCGTCGCGCCCTCTATAACTCACAGCTAACTTACAGCTAACTTTAGATGGGTGGAAGGATTTCCAAACAAACCACAGCCGAGAGCAAGTGAAGGGATAATTGCGCCCAGCACAAGATTACCGAGCTAAGCAAGCAACGATGCTATCGAGTTCAAAGGGCCAGTGCCCAAAACAGAACCAGAACGGTACTCCGCCAAAACACCGGGCCTGTGATGAGTGCCGTATGTAACCCTTCCCCGTGCCTAGGGTGGCTTCGGATTCTCGGAATCATAAGGTTAATATTATGTCGTCTCAGGGACCCGGAAGCTCGCATGTACCAAGGAGCCGGATGGGTGTTTACGATGCAAACGCGAGGGTATTCCCTGCCACTATTCGCCCCAGAAGCAGATGGGACGGCCGCGGAAACGGCCGCGAGATGAATCCGTCGCCGTGACGGCCCATCACGATGCCTCCTCTAAGCCGAACCCTCCAGTCCCTAGTGTGACCGTCGTTGCTGTTGATGATGATCCCGACGATGCCCCTCCATGCAAGACGCCCATGATGGAGATACCGCCCAATACAGCAGACCCGGGCCTGGCCTTCATCAATTTCTTGGTGGGGGAAGATATGAGCATCGATCTGGGCCAGCCACCAGTCGTGGGCATGGACGCCAATACACCCATGTCTCGCAGTAGTGAAGTAGGAACCCAGGGAAAGGGTCACCCATGGAACTTCGGCTTCACGGGCGATGCCTTTGGCGATGTCAATTACGACCCCATCAATCTCGATAACTCGCCATCATTCTCTACTTCGAACCTTGACCCAGCGCTATTTATGTCACCATTATCTTCGTCCAACTCGACAACAGAACCAGCAAGCCAGGTCACGCCGCCGGTCGAGCAGGAACAAGTCCCTGGCCTCTCCCCCAATACAGCTAGCACGCCCGAAAGCATCACGAGCACGTACATGACGGGGGGCGCGAATAATACCAATGGAAATAGCCAACCGCCCTGTCCTTGTACCGCGAACCTGTACCTGGCGTTAGATTCGATGCAGAAGCTACCTGGAGAAGTAGAGGCTGCTGTGCGACAGGCGCGGCTGGCAGCCAAGACAGCGTTCGAAGTGGTCAATTGCCCAGCGTGCTCGTTCAGGATGGACGTGCCGCCGCACCCGACCAACTCGCCTGCGTATATGCAGAATTTCCAGACCTTGATGCTGCTGGCGACGCTGATCCCGAGCATCGTGCATGCGTACGAACGGATTCTGAACATAGTCGACATTGAGGCGCGGAACGCGACGGCCGAGCGGCGGCCGGTCGTCTTCAAGCTAGGCGGCCTCGGCGGCATCTGGGGCAACATGAGCGAGGAGATCAAGTGCAGTACAGCGACGGCGCTTGCGCGGCGCGAGATGGAGCCGGCTTTGTGGCGGCTCGCTGTTCGCGCACTGCTCAAAATGGACGTCTACGGACTCTCGGGCCTTGACTGCTCTTGTCTCGGCGACAGAGACACGAACCGTGGTGACCCGTTTCACCTCGGCCTCAGGGATATCGTGCTCCTTATGGAGAACCGGTCCAAGGCTCGCCATGCGCTCATGGATGCCATGTCCGCTGCCGGCATGTGGACCGAGCCTCCTTGCAGCGCACTTAAGCTGCACAAGGAGGGCGAGACGCCCACGTGCCAGCGCATCATCGCCATCGCGAGACAATCGGTAGATCAGCTCGTCATTGCTTAGATGGATAATCAGGTCTTCTTTTCGCTCTTGATTACTTGATGCGATGAGGATGGTGCTTATGCCATCTCGTGTGCGAAGATTCGCAGCGGAAAGAAGAGGAACGGAGTGCGGTGACTTCGCATCACTAATGCTGTCGCTACCAACATTGTGTTGATTGTCCGGTCGTACATTTAAGCTCCTAGGACCTCTTAGCCTCTCACGTCTCATCCGGTTAATTGGTCACCTTGCTAGTTGTCATACATTCCTAGATATCATGCAACAAGTTTTGCTCGTAGCTACGTGCTTCGATTACGGCACACCCACAGCAACCCCGGAAACTATTCTCAAGCCGAGTCTACCCTTCCGCTACCTAGAGTACGAATAGATCTCAGTGCACTGTGGTACACGATACGGCGCAATCGACCAACTATAACGCCGACGTACCTAGACAAGGCCCTGCACGCTTGATGAGGGGCACAGCTTCCGCCGCCGCTAATGGCGCAAAGATGCTGCTAGTATTGTAGCTAGTCTACTGCATAGCACAACTGCCGCGTCATGGTGGTGCATCCCGCAAAAAGAATCACCGATTCGATGCGCCTCAGGCGGATCCTCCCTCCACTATCGGCGCCCGTCGCTTTCAGTTGGGGATGTTTCCAGTCCTCAGATACGTTTATGAAGCCGATGACTACACGGGGACCATACTTGCTTCCGCTAACAATTGGACTTCACCCGGCAAGCTCCCCGTTCTCTGCACCTACGGAGATGCGGGGGATATCGGACACGGATGATATAGGATAGGCTCGGCTCTCTAGAGTCTTCAAGGAGCAGGAGAGCGCCGTGGGGGGAAGATAAGAGTACAGATTACCACGCCTATTGGTCATAGCATGTGTGAAACAGCACACACGGTATATCATGAAATAGATTGGACAGTAATTTTGTTTTTTTGCGCTACTTGCATTTATTCGATTCCGACTCTTGTTACAGCAAGATAGGGAGGAGTTCTAGGGATAGGGATTTGGGAAGTCAATTTGGGATTTTTATTGGGTTGCTTTAGAAGAAAATGAAGTGAACGAAAGATCAGGGTTATTAGGTGTAGCGGCGTCAGCGGCAGAAATCAAATAAGTATGTATATATGCCATGCCATGCCATGTCATGTCACGGGGAATTGATCATATAATTTATTGTTTTTATCTTCGCATCGACGTAGGTTTAGAGAATTATCTAGAGAAACTTATCATGGCAATTTCTGAAGCTCGTCGGTAGGACATAGGTTTCTTTGGGTAAACCATGTTCTCTGACGTCTTTACACTGGATTTGGATACGATGTATTTGCATGTAAGTTAGTCTCGTTCACATCGAGGGATGTTGAGGAATATTATCTTCTTCCACATGCATGTTTTGACAATGTATATTAGGGGGTCCAAGAGGTATACTGTTTTTGATAATCGCATTTCCTACTTCAATAGGTTAAGTAGGTAGTTTATGTAGTTTTTTTTTTCGCTTTCGCATTTTTATTTGTTTCGTTTCTTTCCATGTTCGGGATGTTTCTCTCTCCGTTCCCACCTCTCATTGTTTCAGTTCTCTTACAAGCTAAGAAAGGATCCAATACTAGGCACTGCATTAGTCCCCGCGGTCTGGGTGCTTGCTCCCGAGCACTAGCCTCCCTGAGGCAGTAGTAGTACAATGAGATGCCGACGCAATGTGTGTTTTTTTTTTTTTTTGTAGACAGCGATGGGAAACTTCGTGCATTACTTACTTAGGAAGAGGAGAAAGTTTTGCTTTACTGACAGCGAGGTGGCAAGACGGACTACTGTGGCGACGAATGGCTTTCCATCCTCTCTTATTTATGTAGGTTTATTGTCATTCAATTTAACCCGACAAGAAAGACCATGGCTCCCGCTTAAAAGCAGGTAAACCCCGTCAGCCAACAGGGAAGAAACGCGAATAGCCTCTCTTATTTCATGCAAGCACCTTTAAATAAAACTATATCCCGAATACCTTATAATAAGGAATACGTGTCTTTTTTCCCTTTTTCTTTCCTTTTTTTTCCCTTCTCGTTGATGACCGGCTTTTTGTCTGTGAGCGGGGTTTTTACCTCGGTTGGGCTTTCATGGAAATGTCTGGACTTCCTGTTGATAGTTTAAGACCTGATGAGGTTGCAGCTGGCGCTGGTTGGCGTGGCGCAATGTGTGATAAACGCCAGCATAAGACTTAAACCTAGGGTTAGGTAGTATCTCGTGGTGTGTTTTTCTCTTTGAACCGGCGTAGTCAAATAATGGAGCTGCTGCTCTTTTTCAACTATAGAGATTAAATAAATACAAATATCAAGGAAGTTTGCAAGAGTTCCATTTCCCCCTCTTTCTTCCTGTTATGCAGGGACCAACACTTAAGCTGGATGGAATGGATTTTAGGGTTCGAGAAGGATCACGAATAACGTCAGCCAGGATCCAGGAGGACGGTAGTGGTTTACCCGGATCTCTTGTCCTGTCTGGACTTGTCATGAGTAATGTGTAAGTGCGTAATGCGCAAGGCAAAATAAGAAAGAAGCTTGTTGTTCCTACGATTCCCCACGCGGCTTTTGCGGTAGAGGAACAAAGAACAAATTAATTAAAATCAACAAAGAAGAAAAGACAGGAGAAACTGAGGAATGAATGTCTGATATTGTGGTTCTTGGGTCATGGTCATCTGCTGAGGTAGGTACCTACATTATATTGGAACCTATGTAGATAGACGTATGTAAGAAATTATTACGTCAGTTTATTCATACAGTTGCCAATGGTTTGAATTGGTTTATTTTTGGCAGCGGACGTGAGCATGGTAGAAATAAGTCCATTGAGTGAGGAGAGGCATGCATGCATGTAAGAGCCCGCAAGTAGTGTCAGGTTAAAGACCTTCAGGTACCCAGCTAAGCCTAAGCCTATTTACACTAACCTAGCACTAGGTAATATGTGTACGGAAGAGCGCAATTGGCTGTTGTTCGTATGGAATGGAAGAATTAGGTAGGTAAATAAATACATCGAATGACGGATATATATTTACGTGCTGGTATGTATGCAGGTAGCTCTAATGGAATTAAAGTATTATTTCTGGCATGTAGTTAGTGTAAGTACCTACCCATCAGGCTGTTATTAAAGTTTATATGTATACTCGTATATGTACAATTGATAGTTACGTATATACTATGTAGTACTAATTAGTTTAAGTATACTCGTGTTTGTTTGTAATGTTCGTTCCAACTCGGCACTTTCCACCCCTAAAAGAACCCCGTATTGTGTGTGTGACGATGGGTCAGTGCTAAGTGTAGAGGGGCAAGCCGATGGTCCCAGACTCCACCCTGAAGGTCAGCCCGGGTGTGGGTATTTTGGTATTTTGGTCAGAGATGGGCTTGATGGAGCACGGATGGGCAGGCTAGCACCTGCCTGATCGGGACTAGAGGTGATGAATAAGGTTAGGCTAAACCTATTATAGTATGTGCTTTGGAATAGCGTAAAGGTAAAAAAGGTAGCGTAGCTACAACTAAAAAAGAAAGAGAGGCTTGAGAGAGAGGCTCGGCCAATCTGGCATGTCGGAACATTTAAACCATCCCAACTTGGCTTTTCGCCTTCGGGCCTGCATCACTGTTCAATTGAGGACACGGTTGTCTAGCACAAGAATCGTAAAAAAAAATAGAAAGGGAATAAACTTTATAACCTTGACAATAACAACAAACACCATTTACCAACCACTATTACTACTATCTGCTACTATTAACCACCACCACCTCCTCCTCCATCATCACCTTGGGTTCATCACCTTGGGTTCTTCACCTTTGGGTTCTTCACTTGGTCGTGATAAAAATTGTTGTTCTCCCTTGTTTCCTCTTCTTCCTCCCCACTCCATTCACCTTGACCTTGAGCCTCACATATATCTCACCTCTCTTATAAATCCTTGTATTTTTCTTTTTCCTTTTCTCTTTTCTTTTCCTCCCTTCCCTTCTCTTCTCCCCCTACCTTCCTCTCCAAGTTTGCTCCTACTCTCCTACCACAGGTAACATACAACCTCACTACACCACACTCTACCCTCCATCCGTGATTCCAGTCTATCCGAACCGCGCCAGCTGGTCTGCACTGCACTTGCAAGCGCCAACATAGCAACACGCACACGTACGCGTACCAGCTATCACCCACCCCCCGAATCAAAACAGCATGGCTCAGATCCGGGGCACCGCCGGCTACCAGCTCAGTAGCCAAAACCCCTTCGGCGGTCCCAAGACCGAAGGGAGCGATCCCAGTCCTCTGGATGCCATTCGCGAGCAAACCAGCAAGATCGAAGACATCCTGGACACCGTTAGCGAGCCCATTAAGCCGTACGTCAGCACCAAAACAAAAACACTTGGCATGATCGTGAACTCCCCTCCCTGGCGCGACGCGAAGACTGATATCTGTTGTGTTATATTATAGATACCTCCCAGCTATTGGGCGCTTCCTGATTGTCGTCACATTTCTCGAGGATGCCCTTAGAATCATAACACAATGGAGTGACCAACTGGTCTACCTAAACTCGTACCGGCACAGTAAGCATGTCCCACAACAATGATCTACTACGAGCCCGGTTCTCGGTTCTAACCCCCTTTTCACAGTTCCTAACGGCCTCACCCACCTCTTCCTCGTCGTCAACGTCGTTACTATGCTCTCCTGCTCTGTTCTCGTCATTACCCGAAAGTATTCCGACTATGCTGTTGCTGGACTTATGGGAGTCGTTGTAACTCAGGCGCTTGGATACGGATTGATCTTCGACCTCAACTTCTTCCTCCGGAATCTCTCGGTTATTGGTGGACTTATCATGGTCTTGTCCGACTCCTGGGTTCGGAAGACCAAGGCTTTCGCCGGTTTGCCTACCCTCGACGAGAAGGACCGCAAGATGTACTTCCAGCTGGCTGGCCGCGTGCTCTTGATCTTCCTGTTCATCGGCTTCGTCTTCAGCGGCGAGTGGACCATTTGGAGAATCATTGTCTCTGCCGTTGGTTTTTTGGCATGTATCATGGTCGTTGTTGGCTTCAAGGCCAAGTTCAGCGCCACTCTTTTGGTTGTTATTCTCAGCATCTTCAATCTGCTAGTGAACAACTTCTGGACTGTAAGTTTTGATTGGCTGCGCATTGCGGTAATTGACCGTAAACTGACTGGGATGGCCTATAGCTCCACGAACACCACCCCCACAAGGATTTCGCCAAGTACGACTTCTTCCAGATCCTTTCCATTGTCGGCGGTCTCCTCCTCCTCGTTAACAGTGGCCCCGGTCAATTCAGCATTGACGAGAAGAAGAAGGTGTACTAGATGGCGGGTACGCCTTAAAAAATCGTGAAAAGAGGATACTCCACATCGTCATCGCGCGAGACAAAACCAAAGGAAAGCCAGTCTTTAGCACCACATGCCGATGCAATACAGCACCGCATTATACGGCGTAATAGGCGTGGATCTGTTTTTAGTATTTTATTGAAGCAGGAGGTCAGTTGAGTCGGTGCAGTCAGCCCCTTGTTGCTGCTTAACCGAATTCTGGGAGCGAAAAAAATGGGTATAACTTATGGAATTGGAATTCGGAGATGGTTCATGCATCCACAATGCATAACCTGGACCCAACGCGGACCAGTTATCTTAGCACAATTTATTCGTGATAAAATCCAAGCTCTAGTCCAATTCAAAAATCAATTTGTATAACGATTATCACGCAGGCCGGCTCTGATATAGGGTATAAGCTAATATGGGATGAATTATCTATGGTGAGTGATGGAACCAGGGAGTTTGGCTTATATTTTTTTTTTTTTAGGTATCTTGATAACTGAAGAAGTGGATGTCTAGCAATATGAGTTGAGCAACGATATCTTTCTAGTAGAAAAAGAAACGGTTATACTTAGGCTATGACGAAGACATTTACTTCAAATTAGTAAACAGCAAGTCAAAAAGGGGGTGTTATACTAGGTCCATAGGTATCAAATACCAATATCGTCCCTATAAGTATAGTATCACAGAACATGACCGGATCTAGATGTATACACCAGAAGATAGCCAATCGGGGCTCGCTAGAATGTGCGGTCATGCTAAAGCCAAATCTGGGACAGACATAGAAATATCTGAATGGATCCTGCCAAAGAAAAAAAAAGGGGGGATGTGTCCAAGCTTCAACCCCGAGACCGATTTTACAAACAAGCTTGGGTGACGTAACTGGAAAGAAAAAAAGCCTCTTTATAGAAGAATACGCCTGGGCCATATTACTACTATTTTATCCACTTAAGGGGCTACGCGACTAACGCGATTCGTGTTATACGAACTTGGCTGCTTGGGAAGGAAGAAAATAGGGGGAGGAAGAAGAAGACCACCCATTAACATAGACTAGATAAGATATACATACCTAGGTTAGTCAAAACTACAAATCAAAATATTGATACCTACTAGGTGGGTCGCTATGCCATACCAAGGTCCAATATATGGAAATTCGGGTTCACGCGTAAGACTGTACTTATCATTGCTTACACAACCTCTAATGGAACAAGGGGATATCTCATCTTAATGGCGGATAGCAAATAGTCCACCGTGACGGCTCCGATGAGACCGCTTTTACTATCACCGGTGACTTTGATGGGTAGTTGGCAAAAGCTAGTAATAATTCTTAGACGTTAAATTTTCTGTTCGGTCCGTCGGCTGCAATATAGTTAGCATTCGGGTGACCGTATTAACTTTTATAAATCTCCCCCCCTCCTCCCCCTCCTACACTAAGTAGCTTCCAAAGTATACTTTGAGGTGCCCCCTATGTAACTGTTTGGGGAGACGATCTTGGGATGACCGGGCTGTGAAGAATTCTACATTAGTAAACTACGTAATAACATATTGGCAGTGGCGGCTTTCAAATCGTCCGGGAAATACGCGGTATTATATCGTTGAATGCAATTTATTTCTTGCCAGTCTGGTAGACTCCAAGGCTTCAGAAGCCCGTCCTATCTGCCCTTCCCAAGACGTTTAACTTAAAGTATACCCTCTAAAAAATATCCACTCAAATCCGGGTCTCTCATCATGTCAGGTCATAGAATTTTTGTCATCTACTCTCAAGGGAGGGCAAAAAGTAGTCAACGTAGAATACGTCTCGATTGGGCTTGGCGAGGCAACTCGAGGACATTCGGCTAATTCGACGGCCGCTATACTCATTATACTCGTATATTCCCGTATTAGAGCAGAATGGCTTTGAGACACCGTCTTTATGGAAGGGGAGAGCGGTATACATGCCCTTTACCCCTATTTCAGAAGAAACCAGCCTTGAGCTATATGAAACAAAAAAAAAAGGGGGGGGGGGAGATGAAAAGAGAGATGTTTTTACTCGCAAGTAACAAGTCTCATCGCCCTGGTCCTCAACCATAGGACATCCACGCATACCGGGATATTGCGAAGCAGGCGCAGGAAAAGCCGGAGCACTCTCTTTTCGGCTCGGGGAGGGAAGGGGAATATAAGTAAACCCACTGGGTTGACGACGCCTCTCATGTGGTTGGCGAGACATGAGGTAGGGGGCTGGTCTGTTTGAGTCGGTCGTCGTTTATCAGAAGGGAGCAAAAGCGCCCCTAGCTCACCAGTAGAGAAACATAGGCTCTGCATCTACAACGGGGACCCTGTAGCTCGGGAGCAGGCTCGGCGGTGACGGAGTGGTTGGTTGGGTAGAAGTCGAATTCTGATACACCGTATAAATGAGCCTAGGTGTGTGCCTTATATCTACTGTTACGCGAGAGGGGGTAGAGAGCGTCACTTACGAATTATATCACCTAGACTAGCTTCGACCGTGTCTAGAGAGAATTGAGGGTCATCCTACTAAGACGTGAGTTGAGGCTTGGTGTATTTGGTATGGGAAAGAAAGGCTAAGTTATACAACAATGTTATATGAAAGTTGATAAGGAGACGAGGGGGGTCAAGGAGCATTCAATTTAGCCATACAAGAAGTGTTTAAATTATTCAGTAGAAATTGTGTATATTGGCATATCAAAATTTTACGCTTTAAACTACTAAAATGACAATTCGAAGGTCAGTTGCTACTATTGGTAGTAAACTCTCCTGATCATACACACATTGAACTACACAAGAACTCACAATAACTGGATGGCAATGGTTCTGGACACCCGCCTCCGGGAAGCCTGATGGCTAGGTTGGCTGATGGGTATAGATCCGGATACCCTGAAGATAACTCATCGGATTGAATAAGTTTGTGGAAGACCCTTTGGGTCACATCACCCAGTCATCGATTGGATATTGAGTATAAACTTCATCAGTGCACTTCTAATGTGAGTAAAATTACCTAGCACCTTGTAGTATTCACATGAAGTGTTGAAATCCGCGTAGTTCTTCCCGTGTTGATTTCAATTTGGGAAACTCGAAGCAAACTTGATGTTTAGCTGTAGGTTGTGCAGTCAAGCGTACCTGCATAGTAGGCCCGATAATCTATATCGCGATTCTCTAGGAGCGCTGTATAGTCATGTTACAAAGAACTTGGATATGTTCAATTGCTCCCGAGGATTAGAGACTTGGTCATGTTCTCAGATTTTGCTGAGATGCTGATCATTAAAATGTTGGATCAAGACTCGTTTCAATGTATATCTATTGAACATCGTTATAATAGTACAATGCTAAGACGGGAAGAAATGGTTTATACATGTACTTGATGGGGTCATTTTGTTTTGACTTTCTCAGTTTTGGTTCCCGAAAAAAAAGAGATGAGGCCGCTCTCTTGGATCAGTTTCCACAAGCACCAAAGATAGCAAAGGGAGAACCCAGCAGCGCCTACTCCAACGTTGGCAACAACCCAGAGATCTGGCTTGTCTGCTGGAGGAATCACGACGCGCTCAGCAACGTGCCAGGCAGTCATGGCAATATAGAAAGACCCGTGTACTAAGGCTGTAGCCCATTGTGCCCATTTACTCTGGCCCTCTTGGAAGTAGGCGCTTAGTGATGTCGGGGGTAGGCCCAGTAGATAAGACCATAAGAGTGTCAATACAGCATAGGGCACGCTGAGATCAACCCGTTGAAGCAGAGGGAACATTGTCCACACGCCAAGAATGTTTGCGAACCCTACCCACGATCTGATTTCCTTTCCGAGCCCCTGTTTTCCGGCAAGGAGAATAGTCATGGGCAGAAGTGGAAGTAGTACGCTTTTCTCGTGTACCTGGTAGCTGAATAGGAAGAAACCCCAGGCTGTGGCGGCGAAAACATATGGCAAAAGCTCCTTGCGTGGCTGGAAGAAGATGACAGCACATGGTGGTGTAATTGCACCAAGAGTTGCAAGGAGAGATATGCGCTGAAGAAGTTCGGTAGGATATTTACGTAATTTGATAACTACGTTGGCAGCGCACCAGAAGTTGGCAACCTTGTCTTCGAATAGACCTCTGGCGAAAGGGAAAACCCGGTGGACCAGCTGAACCATCTGTTCTACTAACGGATAGTAGAAGGCATTGGTATCTATGTAGGAGGAAAGAAAGGCGAAAATGGGAAGGGGTGGAGGTGGACCATCTAGGCCTGGTCGTGAAGTGATGCCTCTGCTCGTGTCGTATAAAGTCCCTATAACTAGTGGCAGGATCAAGGTAGCGAAAGATATAAGAGTAACGACAGCAATTCCTAGGAATCGCCCAGGGTTGATTCGGGGGAAGATACAGCTGCCCAGGAGAAAGGCAAAGACAGCGGGGGCATAGTATAGCGCCATCTGCTTGAATCCAAGCGCACCGACGAAGAAGACCGAGGCCCACATGTATGAACCAGCGATCATCCGCGACATACTCGCCAAGACCAAGCCCAGCATGACGGTATTGTACTGGAAATGGACATGATCAATGAGAATAAGACCAGGTTGCATGAGGATGGCGGCCAGAGCGACGGATGCAGACCACTGAGCAACACCAAAGAACCTGCTAAACTTCCGAACGAATATGACAACGGCAGGAATATATACCAGGTATTCGGAGACGATGACGGTGGCTCTCATGAATACCTTGAGATCGGGGTTGTCTGAGCCTCGCGAGGTGTAGAGGGCGAACCACGAAGGGTCGATATAGGAACCGATCTTGCCGAGTAACCAGCTGTGGTAAGCAGTCAAGGGAGGATAGTCGAGACCCCACCATTCAAGATCGTGGAAATACCATTGGGAGATGGGTAGGTGTGTGGTGATCTCCATCCAGTGCCTCTGGGCTTCATAGTCACCGAACATGGGAGGTTTATGGAAGCCTATGATGATGGTCAACCCTTGTTAGCAGACTAATATCTACCTTTCGAGTCTGCTACTCACCCGAATACCCCCATAGCCCGGCAGCCCACCTGAAGAGGCCGGCTACCATGAGGATCAATGGCAGAACCTCCCATTGCGAAAGGGTACTCCTGGCAGGCCATAGAAAGGCAGCCAGAGGGAAGGACGGGGCGCGCACAAGTGCTTCGGATTTGCTGCTCGACTCGAGATTCTTGTTCTTGCGCCGTGGCTTGTGCGCCGGGGAAGCAGAAGCCATGGTCACCGATTTCTAGGTTGACACAGTTGTGCTATCGTCGTCATTGAACAGGGTAAGGGTTGTTGTTCTAGGAAGGTTAATCAGAATGTCAATGGTGAGATAAAGATGGTGTTGCATTTTCTCAAGTTTTACTTAGGTAGGTCATTTTAGCTTTAGCTCAGCAAAGAGACAAGGGTTTTCCTATTTTTAAAGATTTAAACACATCAGCAGTAAAGTCAGGGGGGATAACCCAGAATCTTTAGGTCATGTACTACCTAGTACCTCCAATTAGATGTGGGGACAAAACCTTCCGCTATTCGTGGGGTGTGGCTGAGCAGGGTAGTATACCTACAGCAGTGCAGCTTCCAATTACCTAGTAACATCGAACATCTCATACCTTCCATCTATAGGTATACAATGTGGCGCTTTTGAAGCAGACGATCCAAGATTGGTATGTATGCTAGATAGGTTAGGTACTACCTAACCTTAATCTAGTTGGAGGACAAAACATGCCAAACAATGCCAAGTAGCTTGGCTTCAAGTTCCCTGACGTATGTCTAATACACTACAACAACAACACCGCCGTGGATTATTCTTTTTTTTTTTTCTGGTTTTTTTTTTCTTTTTCTTTTTTTCTTTTAATTTCTTAGTAAAGTAGTAACCAAAAAAAACCCCTACTATGATCACATGCAACATCTAAACTATATGATATAGGTTATATACTATGAGATTATGGAACTCATTGGTTGACCCTTCAACAAAACGAAGCAAACCAAACAACACTATCTAATCCTTACTATTCTTCCTGCCAAGTCGAGATGCCTTTTCCATTCAACCTACCCACTACATCGTCTTTCTCCTTCTCTTCCAGCTTCACCTGCGAATCCCACCCTTCACTACCCCTCAATGCCAGCACGCATAGGGGCGTCGTGAAGGACTCGCTGAAGAAGCATAAAAGGCTTCCCGCTACATCCCAAGCGCCTAATCTGCCCTCGATAGTTTCTAACCTGAATAGCTATCTCCCCTATCTCTTTGCCGTTGATGCAGGGCTAGGGAACAAACCCCTGCTCGGGGAAGAGGTTAATGTCGTCTTGACATCCACGCCCACTCTCGAATGGCGGCCAACCCTATCAGACAATGCCGTGCCTGGAAAGGAGATATCTCGAGTGAAGGTGCAATCCCTAGAATATGAGATATTCTTCACTCTATCTACACTGGGATATGCCCATACCTTGCTTGCCCGTGCTTCTTTGCATCCGCTCTATGTCACAAGTGGTGCCCCCATCAGCACCCAACAGCGCACAAACGCCATCACCACTGCTACTAAACATCTCATGGATGCTGCTTCAGTTCATGACTACCTAGCCCGTCGCGCCGAAGCACTCTCTACGAGCCCGCCATGTGTTGATATTACACAGTCTACAGCCAGGGCCATGTCTTCTCTGGCCCTTGCCGAGGCTACGCTGCTAGCCGTGCTAAAAGACGATCCGTATCCTGCTGTCGTTGCCCAAGACCGCAATGATAATGACCGGGAGTGGATGTATAAGGCTCCCGAGATTCCTAAAGTACGAGCCCATCTCTTTGCTCGCCTTTGCCTAGCCGCTGCCGACCATGCTGCCCAAGCGTCTTCATTATGCCAGTCACCTGGCAAAGGTCTGTCTAAATTGAACGATGGCTTGTTGCGGTATCTTGAAGACTTCAGAAAGACATGCCGCGCTAAAGCCTGTCGATTCTTCGGCATTGACGCCGAATTATCAGGCCAAACAGGCACGGCCATTGGCTGGTTAAGATGTGCTCTTCAGGAATTAGGTATCGAGTCAAAGGAGGCCAAGAAGGGCCTCAGTCTCAGCCGCATGAAGAAAGACTGGTCTGAGAGGAAGGAAGATAAGAAAGTGGAACGAGGCACAAACTGGGGTGCTGATGCCGGAAAGCTAGAGGAAACGAGGGTCATTGAGATGCTGGAAACAAAATGGACCAAGATTAACGATACTGTAAGTGATATTTTGACTGATTGGACCAGCTGCTTCTCACAACTTTCCCAGATGCTCACGCAAACAATACCTCCACCTGCATCCCTTCTAGCCGGGCTCCCATCGGGACGGGATATGCATACTATAAAGCCATACCAGGTTCCTGAGCTCAGTAGACAAACCCTTGAGGCAATGCGTGCTCCCCCGGACAGATCCGACGACTTTGGGGAAGAACAATTTAGCTCTGATGACGAAGATCGTACGAGAGTTGCTACGCCAGTGGGGGCATTTCCAGGCACGAGTGATGAGTACCGCTCCGGGAGTGCTAGATCTTATTTCTGAAGCGGGAATCCCTAGTGTTAGCCCCGGCGGATCCTTCGTAAAGGTAGGTTATCGATCTATCTGATATACGTGAAAAACATACTTGTCGGATAAAAATACATGAAGTTTTCAACATAGTTGGGCAAGCAGTTGCGTGATCTGATGGTGATAACATGCAGTCATCATTTGATGATATGCCAGAAGAAGAGATGATATTGGTATTTAGTTACCTGATTGGCTTGCCCTTGTTTCTTTATACCCTGTTGTATCACATCTCATAACCGAATGCTTCACGGTGTTACCTAGATATAGGGGGGAAGTGTATGTGCGTTAATCATTGCTGTCATGAAAGTATACTATCTGGAATACATATCTAGTGATACCTCTCTGAACATGGCCGTACAGAGTCGTATAGATTATACCTTTACCACACCCCTATGTTATCATCAAATGCCCCTGGAACTCTATATGCCCAAGTCCAATCTGATTCTTGTGACGCCGAGTCGGTCATCTCGTCAAGAGCACCTTCTGCAAACCAAGCATCAATATCCTCCCCGTTCTCGGCCTCATCAACCTCCATATCAACAAGCATACGCTCTCGTTCCTCGATGACAACGCGGACCCAGTGCAGCTCAGCGCTTTTACGCTTTGCAAACGCCTTCTGAATTTCGCGCATCGTCTCCGTAAGATTGCGCTCCGCGGCCTCCATAAGCTCTTCCTGGATCGCCTGCTCTTCCCGTACATTATACCGGTGCTTCTCTAGCTCATCCTTACTCCACTTCTTCCACACCTCGAAACTCTTATCCAGCTTACCCCTGAGCGTTTCGAGCGCCTCGCCCATTTTCTCTATGCCGTCTTTTTTCCCCGCCCAATACATCTCCAGCTTGGCGTGATACTGCTCCCTTACCCGGCGCTCCTCTGCGACACGCGCTGCATATTCCTCTTCGAGCTTCTTCTCCTTCCTGCTGATCCTCAAGTCCGCCGCCGCAGTCAGCACCTCGCGCTCCGCCTTATGCTTTCCCCGCAACTCTTCCAGCGCGGCCAACCCCTGGCTCTGGACATCCTCCTCTTCCTTGAGGTGGTCCCGCAGCACTAGTAGCCCCTGCAGCTGGTGTATATACTGGAACACCTCCCTCAGCTCCCTGAACTTCACCTCCACAGTCTTGCGCCTCTCGCCCTCCCGCCAAATCCGCTCCTCGAGCTCCCTCTGCCTCCGCTCCTCCGCAACGCGCTCCTGCTCCTGCCGCAACAACTCCGCCTTCAGCGCCTCCTCGCGCTCGAACTCAGCCACCAGCCGCAGCGCCTCTTGGATCTCCGCGTCCTCTACGGCCTCGCGCTCGCGGCGCGCGTCCCTCCGCCGTTGCGCCCCCGCCTTCAGCTCGCGCAGCTGCTCCATGCCGCACGCGCACGAGCGCCAGCGCGCGCCGCACACGTAGCAGAACTGGGCGCCGCAGCGACACGTCATGTGCTGGCAGGCCTCGCGGTGCTCCACGAACGCCCGGCACCCGGGGCACCGCCTCCAGCCCTCCTCGCCGGCGAGCTCCTCCGTGCGCGCCAGCTCCCGGTCCTGCGGGCACGTCCCGCCGCCGTGCTCCCGCCCCCGGCACATCGTGCACGTGCGGTGCCCCGCGCCGCAGCGCGCTAGCGCCCGCGAGGCGTCGATTTGCCCCGGCCGCACCCACTGCGCGCACGTGGGCTCGCTGCAGTACACGCGCGCGCTGACGGGAAGGCCGAACTCCGCGTCCCGGTCGCGGTACCGTTGCTGCAGCGCGGAGTCTACGTGCTGCAGTATGGTGGCGCTGGAGATGGGGTTCAGGCAGCACTTGGGCGGCCACTGCTGCTCGTTGTCGCAGGCCGCGGTCACGAGCCGCTTGAAGCACTCGGGGCAGTAGCTGTGGCAGGAGGCTTTGATCATGAGCATAGGGTTGAAGTCCTCGAGGCAGGACACGCACTCGCTGGGTGGGTTGGATAGTTAGCACGTTTGTTGGGTCGGTTTTCCGTCCCGTCGGAGCGGGTTCAGGCTCGGACGGGGTGTTGAGGATACTTACACTTCGACCACTTCTGTTGGGGACGGGGGGATGCTGTCCGCTGTGCTCCTCTTTATAAGGTCTATCACGAAGTTCTTCATGCCAGCATGGGTGTTGAAGTCGTCGCTAATGGAGGAGCCATGGGGTCTATGTCGGGAGGCGCCAGCTGCACTAGTTTCTCCTTTCTCGCTGCCGTAATTATGTCGTCGAAAAATGCTCTTTAATGAACGTTTCTTCGGTCTCGTCGTGGTATCCTTCGTCGAAGTATCCTTGGTCATAGCAGCATAGGGCTTACTATTCAGGTCTGGTGGTCGGAGGGTCACCTCTACCAGTACGGGTTCTTCTGTCGATGTTCTGCTGGCTTCTGCTTCTTCCTCCCTTTCCCTATCCTTCTTTGCCTCCCCTTCCTCTTGCTTCAATTTTTCTGCCTC
This sequence comes from Camillea tinctor, assembly GCA_022578605.1. NCBI lineage: Eukaryota > Fungi > Ascomycota > Sordariomycetes > Xylariales > Graphostromataceae > Camillea > Camillea tinctor. The sequence continues at coordinate 149,870 of MU394132.1, forward strand.
CGCTTTTCTCCTCTCCTCCTCTTCGATAATTCGAGCCTTGACGTTGCTGATAGAGTCCAGTATGATTTTCACAACCAGCTCTGAATGTGCATCGGATACATCTTTCAGGCCTTCCGGGGGCTCGTACTCTGTCCAAATGGTAATATCCTCGTTGGCAGCGCACGCATCCAATGATGCAGGTCTGTCGCTACTCTCAGCCACCAATTCATCAGCCTTCTCCTTGCCCTTCCATCTCGAATCCCGACTACCCTCGCCTATCACCTCCTCCTCCCCTTCCACATACTCCCAAACTGACGCGTTGAATGCGTCCCGAAACTCCTCAATAATAGAGGGCATCGATTCGACTATGAACATGAATAGCCAATATAAAACCCTCATTAAAAGGGTGCTAAATATCGAAGCCAAAGCGAGTTTCACTATTTCACTGATGCTGTGATGTTTGGTTTCTTTCGGCTGATGCAGCCTTCCACATGCTCTGCCTGTGCTACCACGAAGTTGTTATAAATGCTGCACGTGTGTATCCGGTAAGCTTATGGTGTTTTGTGGTAAATTATAACACTATCAGCTGGACTTGGGCTTATAAGAATATGTTTTACAATGTTGGAAGAACTTAACTATTTCGCTCATGGCATGGCATTTGGCTTAAACTGTCTCGCTACGTAATACCAAATCAAGTCAGCTAAGGTTTACCTGAGTGTGCTTGATCAAGTTTCCCTTTCCCTTTAAGGGATACCGGTGGCTCAGCCTCAATTACCGAGCGGACGTTTCAAGGGCGTCCGTACAAGAATGGGTGTCCTAGTGGACCTGCTGAGACTCCCAAGCGGAACATGTCCAGAATGCCGCGCTTGGCCAGGGTTCTCGCATGCAGTAGTCTCGATAGCTGATAGGCGGGAAGGAAAGCGTACTGCAAAGTGAAGGATGATCATTCGCTCCAGCTGAGCCTCGGTGACAAGAAGGCAGACTGTGTTGCTTTGGTAAACCTCTGTATACTAGAACTAAGAACACGCTAAGGCCGTTTCGCTCAGCGCCCGAGCAAGCAGGCTGGCAGGCTGGTGGAGTTTAGGTTGGCGGTAGTATTTATATAATACGAACCGTCGTGCTAGATCTATAAGTTGTCAGCAAACAACTTCGTTAGCTCCCTCGTTGTCGATGTAGCTATTCGTATGATCAAATTCAAACCTAGATCGCGGGACTTAACCCACTTGCTCTGAGCTAGAAGCTCGTCGGCTAATCTTACTTGTTTAAGTACGGAATAGTTACGTATGTTGTCTTTTGCCGATTTTTATAGTTCTTTCCTGACTTCATAATAAATCAATAGTCTGAAGAGAGAATATGTATAAGGATTTGGGCAAGTTACACATCGAGTACTCATTATTCCTAGTTGGCTACATAATAGGATCCCATACTTATTCCTTCCACCTGAATATCCAATCCTGTCACTTCCATTATCCCACATTGTTTTAACCATCCCACTATAACAACACACATGTAACTATCATACTTTTCATAGCTAATATACGAGAATTAACATCATTTTGAAGTTTGAGAAGTCGAAATAGTCGTGGGGCGCTCTCATGATTTTCACCTATGAGAGAGTATCAAGTTATATTTTATCGATCACCTGGTCACATGGAGCTCTTCATAGATCCCGTCCAATGACTGGTCTTGCTTATAAAGCGACAGAATAAACTTGCGTATGAACATTAAGCTTCTAATGTAGTGAATTATTTATCCGATCCCACATGCTGTGGGATCTTCTGATATACTTCTACCATGTCATCAGAATCATACATAAGAACTCTCATGCGCTAATGAATAGTCTGGCTCAAAGTTCATGCCTCAATACTCCCGGGCTATTAGATATCAATCTCATCTTAAGAACGAAGGGGCACGGGAGTAAGAGAGCTGTTAGATTCACTTTCACAGTAATACGAGAGTCGGGATTACTACTACAGATTCAAAGTTAATCTACCGCAATTCATCGCAAGTCATTCGTCACGATGGTGCCGCAACTCATTTTCGGCACCGCCTCTTTCGGCATGGATATGACCGAATTTCAAGACGTCGAGTCTGTCAAGAAACTTTTGAAAACTCTCAAGGGCCTTGGCATCAATCATCTGGACTCGGGCGCGCGCTACCCGCCACTGAGACCGGGCCGCTCGGAAGAGCTTATTGGCGAGGCTCAAGAGATAAGTCACAGCTTTGTGGTCGACACGAAAGTGTACACCAACACGGCCAATGATGGCAGTGGGGATCTTGAGCGTGATGCCATGCAGATATCTGTAGCCGGCAGCCTGCAGAGGCTCCAGCGCCCGGATGGGGTATGTCATAGGCTCCCCTCCCTCCGTGCAGACGCTGCGCCCCCTTTTACCGCATACTAACGTTTTCGATCGGCGGCAGGTTAACGTACTCTATGCGCACCGGGCCGATCCCGCTACTCCCCTTGAGGAGCAAGTTCGGAATTTTAATGAGCAGGTTGAACTAGGCCACTGCAAAGGCGTAAGTATCTCTATACCTCGTTCCCTCTGCCTTGGGAAGCTCGTTGATTGACCGCTCTTTGCCAGTGGGGCTTATCCAACACGCCGCCCTCGGTGGTGCTCGAGATCGTGGACCTCTGCGAGAAAAATGGCTGGCGTAAGCCTGCTTGCTACCAGGGCGAGTACAGCATAATCTCACGAGGGATGGAAAACAAGCTTTTGCCCATCCTGCGTGCTCATGGGGTAGCATTTAACGCTTTTCGGTAAGTTGGGAGGAGATGCTAAGCCATGGTTGGTAGAACTCATTATCGCTATAGGTCCCTCGCGTCCGGGTTCCTCACCGGTAAGTTCGTCAATAACGAACCCTCGGGAACCCGCTTCAGCGACGACAACCCGCTTAGCAAGGCCATGAGGACGGTGTTCGGATCCCAGGATCTCCACCAAGCGGTAAAAGACTTCGACACGAAACTTAGGGCTTACGATATGTCGCCTGTCGAAGTTGCCATACGATGGGTGGCGCACCACTCGATTCTGGGAGGCGACGACGGTATCGTGATCGGTGCTAGCAAGATTATGCAGCTGGTTGAGACTGTCGCGGCCATACGCAAGGGCCCGTTACCAGAGGCGGTGCTGACCCTAATAGATGAGTTATGGGATGCTGTTAAGGAGACGAGGGGTGAGATCATCTAGTACCTAGTATTTTTTGATGCATGCATATGCTGTCGGTGTTTATGGAGATTCAGAATAGGGCTCAGACATCATGTTTTAGTTTTTGAAGTACAGCTTGTAGCACCAATAAACACTGTAAAACCCATCACATAATTTCATATGATGGATAAGTACGAAGAGAGGAGTAGTATTAGTATGTGTTAGTATAGGTGTTTAGCAGAACTTATTTTAGTCCGGATCGTCTCCGAAAATATAGGCTCCATGTCATCTACGCCCGGAGTGAAGTGGGTCGCTTGGCCCGGGGAGCTCGAAAAATATGGATGTTCGAGGAGAACTGTATTTCACCTCTTCTTTCTAATCTACAACTCAAATAAATATTCAGTGTTAAACTAAGTTTGTCAATAACTGTCTTAGATTAGAACCATCAACCAGGATACCGAATATAGATGACAAGTTCGTGTAATTAAATTTGCATTTCTTTACTCTATTTCTTCTACCAAGTGGAATAATATGCGTTGTAAAAAAGGAAAGTCAACTTGAAGCCTAGAGATACCCTATGGTAGCTATTCATGAAGATAATATGTAAAATTGTGTATGGTTGCTGCTCAATAAATGCACCTGCTTCTCAACGTGCTGACACCGCAGCCCTTGTGGTTATTGATAAAAAGCAGGCTCTGGCTCTAATCTAATAACGAGAGGCGGTAAAACAGCCAACATGATCTTCTGCTTTCATTTTCCCACGTATTGTAGTACATCGTTGCGTCAATCCCCGCTCCTGCATGAAAGCTGCAGGGTTTTCATGCATCTGGATTCTCTTCAGTAGGTGAGGGCACTAGAGGTAGATCATATCTCAGTTATGAGATCGAAATCAAGTGGTACTGAGGATTAATGTACCAAATGATTCTGCTTCTATTTAGCATGAATCAGGTCTCACATCCAGATTATATGTCAAAAACCTACTAATCAATAAAGGATGCGTCGTTTTCTTTATTCCAGGCTAAGCTGCATTACGGTCAGCTGGGCTATATGTATTATGTGCGTGATATTTACTGTTCTAAGCCTGGAACTTCTAGCTCAAATTCTACACATTCCATCAATTTTTCTGATCGCCCCCTATCATCGGTATACACCGGCCAGGATGTTGCTAGTAAAGGGGAGGATATATTGATTATTAGTATGAGAGGGAAGTAAGGGGTCGTAATTCAGTATTCCGTATTGTACACATGACCAAACCCAGCAGGCGTTCTCTTAGGCAGAAAATTGATGGTCATCCTGGTGACATATCGAATGATCAGCCACTTAAGATCTTTCCAGCTGCCCGAAACAACCTTGCTACCTATCCGCTAAGCCTCCAGAGCCTCGTTTTACTTATCCAGCAGAGGAGTAACAAAAGGCCTGTCCCAGTTGCTTTAAATCATCCTCACTCTTTCATCCTATTCAAAAATAATATCTTCTGTCATGATACGGATCTAAAAGGAGAGCTAGAAGATACAAGAGCTGGGGCAAAGGGAAAAAAAAACATACTCTTAGACGCAGAATAGTTATGCCTTTCTGTTAGTTTTCGGCCTGCTATCATACTTATGTTTTTCAAGTACACCTAGTACAAGACACAGGAATACAACAATGGCTCCCTTCAGGAGAGACAAACTAAACGTAGACATCGAACGACAAGACCCTAACAAAAACGATCCCACATCTTCCGACACAAGAGCACATCGTGGACTCGTTAATATGTTTCACAAAAAGACCGACAACAAATACCATTACTTCAATCCAAAATTGAAGTCCACGAAATATCCTCTAGGTGATATGTTTACCGAGGAGAAACTGATTGAGTCTCGACTTGAATGGCAAGAAAATAGCCAGTAAGTTTTCTTCCTGCCTTCTATGGTTGTGTCTATCCAGACCAGTTGCTAAGTACTTTAGAAAACCCTACCAAAAATATGTCCAGCAACTGTCGGGAAAATGGGCACACTTTCGCCTGCTCCTTGATTTCATGGAAGTTGGCACAAGCCCTATGAGGTGGCAAAAAGGTCAAACAGGACCGGGCGTGATGATTGAAGGTAATATTCCTGCCAAGGCCGGGAATGGTATGACTGAATGGAAACAGGTGTGACACGAAATGAACGCCAGAGGAAAACGAAAGCGCGCATATTACAATACGATGCGGCAAATACACCAACAATGAGCGATGAGATACGCTCCCCAGAAGCATTGCTTGAAGGGCTAAGGAAACCGGTTCCCGACACGACAAAGCTTAAGCTCGTTGTAGTTGAGGACCTTTCACGCGACGTGATAGAAACCCTTGGGGATTACTTGAAGATCGAGCCTGAATTCTTTCGCGCCCATATCCTAGATTACGTGTGGTCCAATGTCCGAGACTTCTGGCGTAGTCCCCCAAACCTCAGCGTCATGATAAGACACCAGACGTGGTTCCAGCTACGTTTCGTTCGAGCGCGGTACTTCAAGTCCGGGATGGGGTTTAAGGAGGGGTTCGACGAAGCCCTGACGTTCAACGTTGCTAGAAGGCCAGACGATGATCAAAGTAATACGTCGATATGGGATGATGTCGAAGGCAAAGTCGGCTTGACTCGAAGCAAGGTATCATTCTGGATGAAGCCAAGTAACGGCAACGAGCCGGCCGTCGGTATGTCCCCTATCTGATGCAGTACGGCCATGGGTTAAAAAACTGTACTAATGTCTATATAATAGGAGTGTTATTACTGGATCCCACCATAACTAAGGGTTTCCATCTATGGCACGGGTATCGAAACTGGGCTGAACCCCCTAATATGTATGACAAAGACGACATCGGCAACCCCCAGCAGAGCACCCTTTTCCAAGATTATCTCTATTGGGCCTGCCGGCCGGAGACCTTTTTGATGAACGACCACGGGAACAACAATGCAGATAATTCGTCTGTTTTCAAGTTGCCGATCGCAGTGCTCCTACACCTAGTCTGTGCCGAGTGGCAGACTATTTCTGACTATGTCAAGACCAGGCTCAACCAGGTCGACTGGGAGATAGCGCAACCAGACAAGTTCATCCCGTCGCCGTCCCCGGACACTCCTGCGCACCAGACCCCCATAGACCGAACACTTCTGAAGCTACACGCCTGGCGGAGATATGTACCAATGTTCCGGGAGATGCTCTCAGAGACGCTCATACACATCTTCAAAGCGACGCCATCAACTAGCATCACAGCCGTGCACGGTAGGCACAACGACGAGACTCTGTCTCTAGCCCCGCCGCGCGAATCCTCGTACCTGTCTCTCATCAAGGACGATCCCACAGTGACCGCGTACCGGACGGACTTCGAGCTCGTGCTCAGCTACATGGAGGAGTGCCAGCAGCGCATCGACCGGCTGACGCACGTGGCGACGGCGGCCATCAGCATCCAGGACAGCCGGCGCAGCATCCGCGATAACAACAACATCCAGTACCTGACGTACCTAGCCACGTTCTTCATCCCCATGAGTCTGGTCGCCGCGCTGCTGTCGATGCAGCCAGACGTCTCGGAGCTGGGCGACACCATGAAGGTCTGGGCGGAGGCATCGCTGCCGATCGCCTTCGTCATCTTGCTGGTCACCGTCATCGTTAGCTATGTTAGAGCGCTGAAGAGTTACCAGTGAACAACTGGTCGAAGGGTAATGGGCGTTAGGCTGTTCTTGGTACAGTCTCATATAGTCCCGTAGTCTCACCACCCCCTTTTCTTTCTCCCCTTTTTTAAGATGTTGTTTGTGATTAGGTAGGAAGAACATGGCTGATGAGGTAAGGAAGTCAGGCGTGGGCAGCGGTCTCATACTAAAGCATTGGATACAGCTCATATAGAAATTGATAGGACAGCCATCGTTATGGAATGTGTGCTAGAAGCAATAAATATATACGATGTTATATTGTAAGCTGCCTTAACGTAAGTGATCTACGCGCATTGGAATTGGCTTGTGAGGAGTCATCTCGATTCTCGCTGACCTACCTACCCCCTTTTCAAGGCTCTCGTGACCTAGCTTATTACATCTTTAACTGCTTTTTGTGTAAGTTATTTCTCGCCCTTCCGGATTAGAGTTGTTTATTATCTTGCACTTTAAAGACCTCAATTCCTGTTTTCCTGACTCGGCTATAAGGCGTTTACTTGACTTCGAGGCCTTGCGCGATGAGAACTGGGATTCTCCTCCATAGCCACTCCTCCACCACAGAGCCCGTGCTTAGGGTTATAACGGTGGTGGCAGCAGCCGTTGTCAGGTATTATCTTGAAATGAGGAATGACTAAGGAGGGTGAATCATCATGATATGTACGAGAAGAAAAGAAGAAAAGATTATGTGTTGGCATCTAGGGTTAATAATAGAGGCCTAACTAAGGCGTCACCAGGGGGCGTTCTCACCCCTGACCTTAGGTGCCTATATGTAACCTACTACATGTAGGTAGACAGGCAAGACAGGGTCATAGAAAACTTGATGAACAGGTGCCTAACGCAGGCTAACAGGCCACAAAACGTTACGTAAAGAGCGCTGGACAAGATGCCTTGGGCGAATCAGGTTTGATTTACTGGGATTGTGTTTGCTGTTTTTGGAGAGGGAAGGGGGTTTTCAACAAGGTACCTAGCGTGACATCATTTCACAACGTGCCACGTCTTCTACGCTAGGTACCTACTACATACATTAGTAGGTAGCTTATCTCGTCTCATGTTTCAGATATAAGTCATATGTACTATAAGAACCTCCATGGTAGTAGATAATCCATACATATCAACTTCTCCCTTTCCTTCCTATATAATATTTAGGTATATCTGATTTCTGAATGAATTGATCCTGCCTATCTAATAGTCACACATGACTCACGGTGCCTAAAACTAAAAAAGATCACGAGCTTCCATCTGATCTAATAGGTAGTTTATAAATACCTGTGTTTCTCACGATACATATCCAGCGCAACTACTATAACACCAACTACCTACATACTTATCATCTTAAAAAAAAGCCAACTTCAGCTTGCCTTTCTTCCCCAACATTGCACGACACAATACATCATATCAATATGGCCTCAACCCGCGCCAGCACAGGCAACTCGCGCCCCCGTATCCACAACCCCATCTCCACAGCCCCCGAGCGGAAGCGAAGGACCACCACCACTACAACCACCAAGAAGCGCGGCGCGCCCGCAAAGAAAAGCACCACTACCGCCACCACTACCACGAACGGCGGAGTGCGGAAGCGCGGGCGCCCGCCCCTCCACCACCACAAGCGCAAGCCGCACCTGAGCGACAAGATCGAGGGCGCGGTGGAGAAGGCGGTGGGGGCGGTGACGCGCAGGCCCGGGAAGAAAGCGGCGGGGACGCGGAAGATGCGGGGCACGGATGGGAAGGGGGGGAGGCGGAGGGCGTGAAGATGGAGGATGGAAAGGGAAAGGGGCAGTTATGAGCCTCGATGGGGCCGACGGTTATGATGAATTCAGGGATATGATGGTGGGATATATGACTGGTACATATAAGTATGGGTTACTTGGATTGGATGAGTTTGGCTATACTATTATTTACGAGGAAGGGCTTTGTTTTCTTGGCTGATAGAGGTAGAATCATCGGTGTTCAGGATCGTTCCAACGAATATGACATTCCATTAGACCCTAGAGGTTCGTCATATACATCCCATCTCGTAATGTGCGAAGTCCTGTTTTACTATCAAGATTTTTTTTTAATCTATTGCTTTTTATCTTATACCATGTGTATGTGTCCGTCTCATTTGATAATGCGAGGTTAACTGACCATTACCCCATGATGTTCCCCCCCTTATATTTTTAATGTCACTGTTGATGTGGCCCCCCCCCCTCAAAGTTGCAAAACATCTAACTCACTCGCCAATCGTCCTTTTACCGGCCTAGCCACAGACAGTCCCACGTCGAACTTCGTGTTACAACTTGGGGCTGTCCTTCAAAAACTCCACCTTGTTAGTACAAGTCCCAACGCCCTCTAGCTCGACCTCGACCACGTCGCCATCCTTCATCCACAGTTTGGGGGTACGGCCCATGCCGACGCCGGAGGGAGTTCCCGTGAAGATCAAGTCACCGGGTAGCAGGGTGTGGCCTCTGCTCAGGAAAGAAATCGTCTTCTTCACATTAAAGATCATGTCGGCTGTGTTGCTCTCCTATTTGGTTAAAAAAAATAGTTAGCTAGTTGTGTGGTCCATATAAATTAGAGCCAGGTAGGTTTCGAAAGGAACACAGCATGTTGCCTATCCTGCCTGTCTGTTCACGTACCTGAACGGTCTGCCCGTTCAACTTCGTGCTGATCTTCAGCGTCTGGGGGTCCTTGATGATCTCGCTCGACACAATGCCGGGACCGTACGGCGCCCAGCCGTCGAAGCCCTTCCCCAGGGACCACTGCCCGCCACCGCGCTGGATCTGCCAGTCCCGGTGAGAGACATCGTTGCCGATGGCGTAGCCGAACACGTAGTTAAGGGCCTCGTCCTCGGAAACATCCGAGCACGTCTTACCGATCACGACCACGAGCTCACACTCGTAGTCTAGCCCTGGTGCTTCCTGCGCCAATGGGTGGATAGGGATTGGGTCTGTGGGGCCTGCGAGCGAGGTCACTGGCTTATACTGTGAGAAGACATATTAGTGATCCTGTCAAATTTATTGGCTTTGTGCTGTACATAATGCGAGGGGTTCAGCGGCGGGACAGTCATTCCGTTGTCGGATGCAAGGTAAAAAGGTTCTCAGAAGGCAGACACAAGTGGATAGATAGGCATAAGGAGGTAGTCAGCACTTACAAATAGGACGGGGTATTTCGGTATTGGTAGCCCGGACTAAGTAAACAGCAGAATAGTTTAGCAATCATCGAAGTCGTCGTGCTAACATATGCACAAGGTGAGGGTCGAAGGCTTTGGTTACCTCTTTGGCATGTAGTGCGTAGTTGAGTCCCAGACAACGGACCGTCTTCACATCTTCCAGTGCTAGGGGGGCTAAAAGTAGGCGAACATCCGCTACTTGGTCTGTAACTTCGTGCTTCCCAAAGATATCCCCCGAGATTATACGGGCCTTCTTGGTCTGAGAAATATTTGACACCCCCTCAGGCAGGATAGCATCACCATAGTACACTTTGCCGTTCCTCGCGAGGAAGCGAATAAGTCTCTGTGGTGGTTGAAGTATTAGCAGCCAACCAGCATTCAGGAACGGGAGTGTGGGGAAGATTTCCCTCCAATAGACTTATAAGTATAAGACATGGAGTATTTACTTACTGAAAAGGCCGGCATAGTTTCGACTTTTTAACAACAACTCGATCTATCTTTCTTTAACCTTTTTTTTTTTTTTTTTTTTTTTGATTCTTTTGAATTTGGATTAATTCTTCTTTATTATCGAGTTCGGGTAGAACCAGTTTATATAAGTTTCAAGGCTACGGAGATGGAGATAGGTCGGTGTTGGTGATCGACCTCGGTGCGATTAATTGCGTTTAGCCTATCAAGTAAAAGCCCGACCCCGGAGCTTGCATGTTAAACTGACCGGATACCCCACTTGCCTTGCGGTGTAGTGCGAAAAGTACGCAAAGCTGGTACGGCAGTTAATTAAGAAGCCCTTCTATAGTGTAAGTGACCTCCCCTGAACCTGTAGGTAACTTGAACCTAGACGCTTAGCCATGGATTGCGGGTTTGCAGTCCGCCTCCTAATTCCGAGGAATAAGGGCATATCGGAAATACCAGAATAGTGAGATCTATCATTGGTTCCCTGCAGGACGAACATAGTGTAATCGCTAACATAGGTTAGGTACCAGACCCCGTATGCATGCTACCTCCTTCGTATTGTGTCATCGAGGCGGAACCCGGTAATCTAACCGACCCTCCTGAGGCTACGGCAGGCTATCCGGTCCCCTAGCATCTTGGCTTAGAAAGGTTATGTAATGATTGTGACATATTGTGTAAGTCCGTGTTGAATGGGTTGATAATCACCCTAGGTAGCTTGGACTCATAATTATGTATGGAGAAAGAATCTAACATTAGGGTAGTGGGGGTGGTTGAAGGAATCAAACAAGAGAATGATTACTTGATACGGAGTATAGGTAAATGTATAAATGGATAACTATATGAGTTCAAAAATAACTAACCTACATTTACCATACTAGAGTAATGGAATTGAGGTGTTTATAGAAAAGGAGTGTTATAACTTAAAAACTAGTTATAAGGATGTCAGTTACGGAGTACTAAATAGTAATTATAGGTCCTCCCCAGCTGATCTTATGTGCCCCTCAGGGTATGTGTAGCACATCCCTCCGCAACCCGCAAGCTCCTACTAATATGAAGTTAACTACCTAACTTATAGGTTAGATTATTGATACTAGACATGCAGATTACCTAAGGTACAGGTTAAAGTTAATCACTTTCTACATAGTGCCTGGCATGTGTACACTACATTAGACAGACTAGTTACACACAGCTGCAAGCTTCGTTGAATAGGGAAGGCGGTGAATATTTTGAGAATGGCAGAACCCCACGCATGTCTCCACTTTTGCGATTTTCTAAGAAAAAAGTTCGTTCTAAAAGAAAAAAAAGTTGAATCTTTATTTTTCCAAGGAAAAAAACCAAAAGATAGAGCGCTACACGGCCAACATTCACCAATGGCCTCAACAAAGTCCAATTTGAAGCGCAAAGCTTCCATAGTTGAAGCTGAGCCAGTAACTGAGGTCCTATCCGACGACGAATTTGGCGACGGCCTTCTCGAAGGTGTGCTTGAGGACGAGTCTGACTCTGAAGAAGAAGAAACCGATGGTGACGATGACGAGGAGAATGAGAATGAGGATGACGAAGCCGACATCCACAGCGATGATATCCCTACAGATGGGGAGGAAGTCGAAAAGGCAATGCCCAACGACGAGGATGCCGGACCTCACTATAGAGTTGAGCGCGATGCCAATGGGGGCGAGAGATACGTTTACGACGAGATAGACCCGGTCTACGACTCGGACGACACAGATGCCGAAGATGCTGAAAATAGGATCGGAAACATCCCCCTATCCTTCTACGACTCTTACCCTCATATAGGATACGACATCAATGGCAAGAAGGTGGCCAGACCTGCCACAGGCGAGGCTCTTGATGCTCTCCTCGACAGCATAGAGATCCCCCAAGGATGGACTGGCTTGACAGATCCCCAAACTGGAAAACCTTTGAATCTGAGCCGGGATGAATTGGAACTGCTTCGCCGTGTCCAGATGAACGAGGTTCCCGAGGAGGGTTTCGACCCTTACCCTGTAAGTTCATCTCTCACCTTACATTTACCACGCGCTCTCGTCGTCTAACAGTACTGAAGGATACTGTCGAATGGTTCACCTCCGTGGAAGAAACGATGCCTCTAAGTGCGGCCCCAGAGCCTAAGCGACGCTTCCTACCTTCGAAACACGAGGCCAAGCGAATAATGAAACTAGTCAAGGCCATTCGTGAAGGTCGCATACTCCCGTACAAGCCCCCAGAGGAGAGGGAAAGGGAGAGAGAAGAGGAGGAAGAGCAGGTCTACGATCTGTGGGCTGAAGAAACCCCCAGACCCCCCAATGTCATGCACATTCCGGCACCAAAACTCGCGCCCCCTGGATACGATCTCTCGTACAACCCACCGGCAGAGTATCTGCCCACTGAAGACGAGAAGAAGAAATGGGAGGAATTGGACCCAGAAGAGAGGGAGAAGCCGTATCTCCCCCAGAAATACGATTCACTGCGGCGAACACCAGCCTATGATCAATTCGTCAAGGAGAGATTCGAAAGATGTCTTGACCTATACCTTGCACCTCGCGTTAGAAAATCTCGTCTTCATATCGACCCAGCATCGCTGCTCCCGAAACTTCCCCGCCCTGAGGAGCTCAGACCATTCCCGACTGTTGCATCAATTGAATTTACTGGTCACGAGGGCAGAGTCCGTTCGGTCTCGATTGATCCATCTGGCCAATGGCTGGCCAGCGGCGGCGAGGATGGTACCGTAAGAGTATGGGGTCTCGCAGACGGTAGACAGCAATGGCAAGTCAAGCTTAGCAGCGAGGATGCAGTGGACGCTGTCCGATGGAGACCCGGCCAAGACGCACTGATATTGGCCGCGGCCGTTTCCCAGGACTTGTTTTTTGTGATCCCACCTATCGGCAGTCCAGAATTGGAGCAATCTAGTCGAGATATCCTTGATGCAGGTTTCGGTTATGCTGCCAATGGCAAGCAGCAGCTTACTACCGCAGCTGGTGCAAGAAAAGACCCCCCTGCTAAGTGGGGAAGGCCGGGCGGACGTTTAGAGGACGAAGGTGTTCTCTTGAAAGCAACTGCAAGATCGCCTATCAAAGTCATCAACTGGCACCGCCGCGGTGACTTCTTATGCACAGTCTCCCCTACCGGTCAAAAAGCTTCTGTCTTGATACATACATTATCTAAGCACCTCAGTCAGATGCCCTTTGCCAAGTTGCGCGGTCTGGCCCAGACGGCATCCTTCCATCCATTGCGACCCCTATTCTTTGTTGCCACGCAAAGATCCATTCGTTGCTACGACTTACAAAAGCAAGAGTTGGTTAGGACACTCCAACCCGGAGCTCGTTGGATCTCGTCCTTCGATATACACCCTGGTGGTGACAATTTGGTTGTTGGGTCGTACGATCGCCGTTTACTATGGCATGACTTTGAGACAGGGTCACGTCCGTATAAGACTCTACGTTTCCACGACGAAGCTGTGAAATGTGTTGGGTTTCACAGATCACATCCGCTCTTTGCCGATGCTAGTCATGATGGAAGTATACAAGTGTTCCACAGCAAGGTTGTAAACGACCTCATGGAGGGGCCAACCATCGTCCCTGTGAAGAAACTGACAGGGCATAAAGTTATGAACAAACTCGGCGTAATGGATATTTCGTGGCACCCTCAGCATCCCTGGATTGTCAGTGGTGGTGCGGACGGGACATGTCGGTTATGGACTTGAAAAAAAAAAAGAATGAAAAAAACCTCGATATAATAGCAGAAATGTGAACCTAATTCCTTCTTCTAGGTCTTGTAAGACTAAAAAAGTTGTCATGTAGCGATGGCGTTTTAGAGCAGAGGCCTAATAAGCCCTATTTATCATTCGATTCCTAAATCGTACCGTAGGGGTCCATGTTGCACTGCTAATAACATGGAAAGAACACACACTGGAACATCCAATCGAGCGTATATACTGGTCGGGTCCACTCTTCTTGTCTTGTAGAAATACCTCGTCATTCCCTACCCCCCGACCGACCCAAGTCCCACGCTGTCATCTCTCCTTTGGTCGCCTATTCGCTATATGCTGGCATCCGTGAGAGGACACACCCCTGCTGTGGATGGCCTAGTTTCACTTATAAGCTTTCCCGCGGCGTGATTTTTGCCTAACAACCTTCTGATACCCAACCAGTGACCGTTGTCAAATATCTGTTCGGTTTATATTTCTCCCAGGGCCCCCTTTCCTTTCTTTCACTGGGACGCTATAACCCCAACACCCTTACCTCTAGAGGGAGAGGGGGATAGTAAGTTCTCACCTTTCCCCTTACCTCTCCTCAAATTGTACAAATTCCGATCGTCCCAACGCCTAGACAGTAGCATATCCCACTGTCCTTTTCAAGGTAGCATGGCATATAGATGCAAAGACTACTTATTCAACATCGAGTGCCTTTGAAGATTCACTCTTCGAGCAATTGTCTTGTCTTTTATCTCCCCTGAAGCCGTATCGTTGAAACAAGGTTGTGAGGAGGAAAAGCATCGACCACTTTGGCCCCGGATTCAAACGCATTGACCTCGTCCATTGCCAGAACGGCGTAGTCAACTTTTTGTGCACGCAAACACGGGGTAGAAGACACAGAGACAGAAAAAAAGCGGTGTGAGCAGAAAAGAAGAGACCAGACCGTACAAGGTATGTATTCTGATAGTTGGTGCGCCAAAAAGGGAACGGGAACGGAAGGAAAGAAATGCTGCCAAACTAGCGTTTGACAGTCACTTTGGTCTCGTGGCCAAAGTCTCAGACTGAGGTTCTCATCATGACTCCGATGAATATATTTACCTCTCTTCCTCCGAGCGGAGGGGCTTTGAGAGCTAGGGGAGTAGAGAGGAACAGATGCTGAGATGACATACCTACTGATTGATTCCCGGTGTTTGGTACAGACTTGCAACGCCGCCGTTTGCGTCACCGCCGCGTGTAAGCTGTGACGCAATGCCACATGTCAGGGTCGACGTGGCAGTACTTCTCGTTCAGCCCCAGGGGCAGAGTGCAGAATCCAGTAAGCCCTCGGAGCTTAGCCCGAACATGAAAGAGCTGAGGCAAAGTGAAGGATTATAATATATGCCCAAGGTTCCTTCGCTCTTTAAGCCAATAGCTAATGCTCCGAGGGTTCCGTATACGACGATTCTCACGGAAGCATGGACAATGGCAAGTAGAACTCGCACAGCGAGGCTCAAATCCACTCAAATGGGCGTCTGGGTAAGAACATTGCCTTCAAGAGCCACGATGGGTCTGAGTCTCAATATCCCCGAAGAAGACGAACGGCCTCCGCCAGGTCCAACGATAGTAGGCCCTCTACAGCGTCAGAAGAAAACAGGGCACATTAGCAAGTTCTTTGCCACGATCACCGATACCTCATAAAGAGTTCTTCCGCGCATCCTCGCCGTGTCCTATTACCTCTTAAAATACTGAAAAGTCATGAGAAAAAGAGACGGTATACTACTACACCTAGTCTAGGGATGGATATGGGGGGGTCTGAATACTCCAATTCTCGAGGAGAGCGACAATTCATGACCTATGGTTAATTCAACCTAGGCGACTTGGGAAGATACGACATGCTATCTTTACTAAGCATTTGGCATTTCCGAAGGCCATTTGACCCAATTATTAACCAGGCTTCCGAGGACAAATGAATTGGAAAAGAGATAGGGTGAGAATAATCGCTTGGTCTGAGAGAAAAGACAAAGGAAAGAAAAGTGGGAAGAATTGGCACGACATATGGCAAGTAGGTGGGAACGGGAAAGAAAAAAAAGAGGAGAGAGAAGGAAAGAAAGAAAGAAAGAAAAGTGGATTGAACAGACGTGGCTACGACTACGAGTTGAAACGATCACATTATTATATTTCAGCCCGTGGGGGGAACTAACGATTACGACACCGTTCACAATTCTGCATTGTTCGTTGCTTATATCATCTCAGCCTCATGAGATGGGGGAACAAGGGGAGAAGGGGCTCGAGAGCAAGACCCAGGCCTGAGCGACAGCAAGGCAGGCTAGGTTTACGTGGGGGTTACACAGAGATGATGATCCCTATCACGAAATATCTCTCCCCACGATCGGCTATGGCTTACTTGCGTACGTGGGTACGGTGAGAATCTGGGGGATGTGAGAAAAGGGAGGGTGTGATGAGGCACGTTCTAGACCCTCAGGTCGATCTCCCCCTGCTTGGGCATGCGGTCATCTCATCCCAAGCGAATGGCACGATCAGATCATCAAGCCAACCCCTTGAGTACCATAGGTAAGTACCTAGGTGAGAGCACATCGCGCTATGAGTAAGTTGATCACTGGGTCTCAGGAGCGAAACGGTATTACCAAAGTATACAGATCATTCTCATTGCGCATATGCCTATTTTGCCTAGGAAAGGGGGGAAAGAATAATACAATACAGGAAAGGAAAAGAAAGAGAAAAGCAAACGCTATTTTGTCCTCCAAGGGAAATATGCTACAACCTCCCTCCTGCCGGTTTTTTTTCTCTATACCTCCATCTCTGTTTCTTGATGGATTGATCCGATTTCCTTTTTTTTATTTCCCCTCATCCCTGATCCTGTCCAGTGCTGTCTTACCACGAGGCCAGCCGATGGAGCGGGAACCTGGCGACGTGATGCACACAATACATGCTAAGGGATGACCAATATGTCTCAAGGGGGGCGTGAAAAAGAAAAGGAGAGGGGGAGGGGAAAGGAAAAAAAGAAAAAAAAGCAAGAAAGAAAAGAAAGCGGAAGCCGAAATACCAAAGACGATGATCCCAGCCCCTTGCCAGACTGAAGATCAAATTAAAAAGAAAAAAAACAAATCATACTCCGACATGTTGAGGTTTCCTCCTATCCTATAAGTTCCAACGGTTTCCTTCTCTCTTGCGAGTTTTTCAATCTGTGCCTTGTGCTGTATATCCAGGGTCTTTCTTGTATATATTTCCTTCGTGCCGTTTCCATCGTCGTATTATCACATTTTATGTTTTGCATCACACACCCCCCTCCTTTATCATTGTTTCGTTTATTACTTTCTCATTCTCATCTTGTTGTATTTTTCTCTACTCCTTTTCATCTTCTTCATGTTCTTCTTCTTCCTCGTCACGCTGTTTTTATTGTCGTTCTTCTTCTTCCGTATACGTCTCTCCTCACTGCGTGTCGGCGTCGTCGATATTCAAGTGCGCGGGGTACGCGGGCACATGCTCGAACTGCCACCCCGCGGCACACACGTTCTCGGACATACGCTCGAGATGGGACGAAGAAGTCCCGTTGCTGTGAGAAGAGGCTGCCGCTGTCGTCGCCAGCGTGACGCGGCTGTGCGAGCTGTGACCGACCACGATGATGCTGCTGTCTAGGCCGGTAGACCCCGGAGGGTTGGCCTCGGCCACGGCGAAGATGCCCGTGTCAATCCACCCACGGATATCCCCTCTCCTCTTACCGCTACCGAGGTGCGAGGTAGTGCGGTAGTCATGGTTAAGGGCATCGACCGCCTGCTCCGTGAGTGGCTGCATCGTGGTGGTGTAATAGTCCCGCTCAACCCAGTACCGCACGTGTCCTCGTAGCATCGAAGCCCGGGCAGCAGCGTCTCCGTTGGCTGGCATAGTAGCGGAGGTGCTCTCAGTCGACTGAGCTGAGGGAGCGTATCCGCGGGGGTTGTAGACGTTGCCCCTACCCGTTGCGAGGCCGTCGTTGGCCACGTTGCTCGAGTCGGTCATGGGGCCGTTGGTCTGTGATGATGAGGTGTTCTCGCCGTTGAGATAGGGCGGCCGTTGGCGGGTGAAGTTGGATGTGTAATGCCCGGCGTCGACTGGTCCTTCGTTAGAATCGAGTAACGCAGAGAACGAATCTCCCTCGTGGGTAGGTATATTGGTAGGAACGGACATTATTATGATAATTAAGGTTTGTCGATTAGTGAAAGGGGTTTTGTTGTCGTTGATGATGATGACGCCGGTAGGTAATGTTATGGCAGTGCGGTACGATTATTGTTGCCTTCGAAGATTCGTCGAGGAGATCGATATACGAAAGGGGGGGGGGAGAGGGGGAAAGAAGAACAAGAAGGTCAGGCCGAAATATAAGTCGAGGACTTGGGCACCGACACACACATAAGACCTAAGCGGGCAAGATACAAGATGCAGATTCCCGAGTTCGTGCAAGCTTCGTGTCGTTCAACAAAGATAAGAAAAGTAGTACAATTACTAACAGGACTCTACTTCTTCTTATCACTGCAACAAGAAATGCTCGCCGGCGCTGTGATACTATGTCGGTGTCAGGATGAAGTTAAGTCAACAAGAGGGAGGCCTCTGTTGAAAAAGCGGGAGAGGGGAGCTTGGGATTTATATTTTTTTTTGGATAGTCTGCCACGTCTATCCAATAGCTCTCCGATCCGGTTGATAGGGGGGAAATAAAATGAGGAGAAGGGGGGGTTCTTCTTCAGTATGAAGAATTATACAACACATATCATTGCATACTTCAAATGATATTGGGGTATTGGACTAACTTATGCATTCATTACTCTGCACAAGATTCAGTCTGTCGTCAAAAAAATCGAGAATAGTATTCTGATGGTCTGATGTATACAGGTACTGAGAGAAAGAGAGGGGGGGGCAAGGGGGGAAGAGAAAGGGTGTGTGCGAATCAAGCACCATGTTTCCTACGTTACCGGAATATACATTTTTACTATGATTCTGGGGAAACAAGCCACCCTGGAAGAACCGGCTCTTCGAAAGAAGATCGCCTTGTTTTTTTTTTCTTATCCTACAGGTAATTGAAGCTTCCCATCTTGTCGGGTCAATAATGCGTGATTTAACAAGTCTGCGGGCGAGCTGCTGAGCCAGAGATGCACGTCCAGGGACGCGGCCACCTTGGGGACCTGCCAACCTATGGACCGTTAATTCTTTTATTTTTTTTATCGTTGATCCTTAGATGCAAAGCTAGGTTATTCAGCGCCGAATGGCCAAGGGGGGGGTACAGGAATCCATGGGGGCTTTTTTCCCTTGTCACCCCACGATTTCCATGTACATGACCTATTACCCTTAAGGGATAGCTGGCAAGAATGGCTGGCTGTGATTGTCTCACAGCGTCGAAATAATGCATTCTAGCTTCTAAGTCGAGTCGCAGCTTGAAAGATAAATCAGTATACCTTCGTCACGCAGTCGCATGCACTTTAGGTATGTAGCTTCTATAACTTACAAATGTATACACAATAGGTATTCTATGCAGGAATTAATATATTTCAGGCACATCACAGAGTCGTCTTCCTAGGCCTCCAAGTACTCAACCCTCCCCTCTTCCCCCCGTTGCTCTATTGCCCGGTATTTTTCTTAAACCCCAAAAAAATCCCTAAGGCTAGGAAGCAGTCTATGCACAGGGGCTAATTAACACAACTCTCTGTTTAATAATCAAGATTATCGTAAGACACGGGGTGGGTTTCTAACAAGTGTCTTACCTCGTGGAGAAATAAACAATAGCCCGTCAAACGGGGCCTGTCTTGCTCGCCTTGCTTTCTCAAACCTGTGTTTAGCTCGTTGCGAATTACGTCTATGAGAGAAATATCCGCCGCAAGAGCTGAGAACGCGTTCCAGACGCTACGATACATCATATCGATCTAATGCGAAAGGTAGGCCAAGCCCTCAAACTACTCGCTTCCTAGCCATAAATTCTATAGCTTAGAATTCTCATCCCTCTGGTCGCATATCGCCGTATGGCGGGCGACCTCGGTTGCTCTCGACTTGCCTCTGCCCGGTATAATCTCACCTTAATCTCCAAGGAGGAGTGCCGCGAGAGTCCTTCAACGATTAGCAGCCGGCCACGTACTCAGTGCCATCCCCGTCCAAGCTACTCGCCTCCGTCATAGATTCGCTATGTTCCCGTTATGATAAATGACAGTGTCCGGGGGTTGTATACCCAGGCACCCCTGAGCCGATCTCTCATCGAGTTCAAAAGATATAGTCACGGGAGACATTATAGTCCAATGAGTTCAGGACACTAAGATACAGCCTGCCCTGACCGAGATATCGACAAACTCACCGACGAGAGAAATGTCGTGCTCTTCTACATGCCAACCTGATAGCTTTGTCCACTCGCAATACCTGTTTTAGCGAGGGCTGCTACGCTGCATTGCCACTCTTTTAGCAGCGGAAGCCAGAGAGTTAGCGGGAACAGCAGCAAAGTCGCATACCTACCTTGAGAGAGAGTGCCTAGTTTATTGTTTCATGTTAAGAGAAGCAGGGCACCGGAGCCGGGCTCGGAACCTGTCGAACACACACACACACTTATCCTACAAAGCTTTTCTGGCGCTGACAAGATGCATGTCGCTAAGTTAGTCTTTGGTCCCAGCTCAAGAGAGGTATATGTGTATACGCATGTATGATAGCACGGGTGATCTGCCAGGGTCAAGCCCTCCAAGCCACCCCTGACCGGTTCAGGACAACAGGACCAGGGCTTTCCCATTCCCCGCTATAATGTAGCGCAGATGACCGTTCTCAGATGACCCCTTCTCTCGTGATTATTTTGAAATACTAGACAGCTGTCATTGGTCTATAACATTAGTTCTTTAAACTGAGCTGATTAATAATGAGACAAGCCCAACAAGAAACTATTTGCGTAGCCTATGCAGCGTCTCATAATAGATATAAAACTAACTAGACTTCATTGGGGAGAGCTGAAGATGACGGAGCTGAGGAGTGGATTGCTCAATCCCTAGTGTAATTCAACCCCAGCGCAGTGTGTATCTTAAGAACGATAATAAGACCTGGTTTAAAGGCTAGGAGAAAAAGAAGAAGAGCTTAGGCTGGGTAGAGAGGTGGGTGAGGTGGGTAAGGTAGGTAGCTTGTCATTGTTTCATTGTAAGCCGTCCAATTCGAAGCTCT
The DNA here is from genome assembly GCA_022578605.1 of Camillea tinctor. NCBI lineage: Eukaryota > Fungi > Ascomycota > Sordariomycetes > Xylariales > Graphostromataceae > Camillea > Camillea tinctor. Next base: position 171,086 of record MU394132.1, read on the forward strand.
CATTGAACAATGTGAGTAAATTGTTTATACTATTGCTGGCATCTGATCAAATAGGTGACCTGCCAATTATTTTACGGACCAGGATATGTACATACAAAAACATTGGACCTATCTCTCAACCAAACAACGACTTACAACCTGTACCAGATTTATCAAGCCTGGCTAGTCAGCTCAGCGTACAAGCCCTGTTCCAGCCCAAGCCCACCCCCTCCTCCCCCCATCCCATCCACCCTCCAGCCTTTTCATCCCATCATGCAAAAAAAGCCCACCATCATGGCTAGGATGCTCACACCTAGCACGGTAGGGCGCCCCGCCGTCATCGGCGCGGCATTGTCCTCATTATCACCGTTGGTGGCTTCTCTGGCGGCAGCGATAGCGGTGCCGTTATCAGCGTGGAGACATTCGAAGAAGTTGTTTCTCTCTAGTATAAAGTGCGTAGCTGATTCGTTTAGGGGCAGCTCGCACCAGAGCACGCAGTCGTTGTCGAGCTTGTGCACCTCGTTGGGATTGCAGCAGCGTTGCATTGATCTCCATGCCAGAGAATTCGGGGTCCCGTCGCTGCGTGACAAGTTGTACGTCGCAATGCCCACGGGGCGGTTGCTGTCCGGGATCAGACGCCCTATCGCGGTGTTGTACCGATTTCCCTCACAGGAATCGTTCGAGGGCCTCCATTCGGCCGACATGGTGTAAGTGTGGATTGGATGGGCGTGCGACTGTGCTGTGTAGGTGTGCGTGTATCTGTAGCGTGTGTGTGTGTGTGACGTGTCTGCTAAGGGATCTTGGTGTAATTTCGTGTGAAGATCTAGTGAAGGGAGTGTTTCGACTACTGAAGCCTTGACTAATATAACTATCAAGAGGCTTGAGGCTTCTTATACCATCTACAGAACACGATTTCTCGAGATAGGAGAAGGAAGACACAAGCACAGCATCAAACGATCCATGCTTACTTTACATATTATTAACAACAAAGTGGAAAATATCTGCACGATGAGTGTAAAAAAAACCATATCTGCTGTCTTGCCAAGTGCTTGGGTTTCCACTGAAGCCAGGTCGCCGTCAAAGTTAGAGTATACTATTGGTGTTTCGTACGAAATTTCCATGTCATTGGGATCAATCGCTACGGCACAGCATATGTTTGGGAGACGAAATGTGTAGATCTTTGAAAAGACCCAGAGAAATAATTAGCTAAGATATCCGCAGCAATGCCCTTATAGGCAAAATACATAGACGGGTCAACAGTGACAAATACCTATATAGAGTAGTATACAGAAACCTTCTAACCTAGCTTGGGTCCTCAGTTTATTTCACCGCTAGGTTAGCTGAGCTATAAGTTAAACATGATTTGTGCACTTCTAACTGAGACATTCCCTCAACGGCCTTTGATGAAACCAATCTCTTCACCATGGGAACATGGGCGTACACGAACGATCGCCAAGATACTTGTTAGGGTCAACCAGCGCAGCCTTGTGTGGCTATACTCCGCAGTGTAGTGCAGGATGCGGGAAGAGATGATGGCGCAGTGAGGACAGGGAGGTGGTAAATAGTACAATACATACAATGCCATCGTCGTTGTGGGATACGTTCCTAGGTAAAACATAGTACATAGAATGATGTGCACCTTGGCGCAGATCGTAGCTCAAAAACGGCGTGGACCTGATCTTTTTTTTTCCTTTTCTCCTTTTCTTTTGACCGTTGTCAGGCACTTTGACAACGCAAGCATGTTGGCGCTTAGCCATACCGTTTGCTACATTACGGATGCGTATATGCATGTGTATACCTAGTCGTAAGTATGTAAAATGTATGTGTATGTGAAGCACCCTGTCCAGTCCAGCCCTACCCTGCTTAATTGCCGTACTAGAGCTACACTGTATTCACTGCTACATAGACAACTCGGCCGAAGCTGCGGTTTCTAACCTAACTTAGGTGAGTCGTATTCAACCAGTAATATTATCTGTGCTCACCATTGTGGAATCATTTTAGACAGGCAGGCATCAATGGAGCGGCAAATAAAACTCGCTAACAGGTAGGATTACATCTCGGTAGTCTCGTCTGCGCCTATGATATCGCGACGATATTACGAATGAGGCTCTAATTTGGGGGCTTGGAATAGTTCTACACTACCAGGGAGGGTTGCAGGTCCTAAATCGCCAATGGCCATCACGTCCCATCACGATGCAGTGTGACGAGCGCACGACCACCATCACCGTCTTACCGTTGGCGATCCACCAGCCCTAGAATTATTCTAGAAAAACCTGTTCACACCCAATCTACACCACACCCCCTGGTACCTACTTACATACTATATCCTGCATACACAATCCCTTGATCGGCATCGCCCGGAGTCCGTAGCAAGTAGCAACACGTACTGACCCCAACCGACTCTGATAGGGAGTAGGAATAGAACAAGAAAATAGAAGGGAGGGGGTTGGAAGAAGATAGCAGGGCATCTTCTAATAGCCTTTAAACCACCGCCCCCTATATTTGTCTATCGGGATATTCAGGTTACCGATGAGAGTTTCACGTACACTGGGTGTGTGGCAAAACTGACGAACCCCCCTCCCCCCTGAGGCCATACCTACATCATCAAGGGGGTCAGCCGGGGAATAGGAGGGGCCCGGAGCCGGCTTCAGGCCCGATCTATCTTAGTCAAAACTAGCTTCACCAACAGGAACCTTCCTCCCAAGGCCAATCAGACAGGAGCAATTGATACACGATCGAGCTTCAAGCTCTTCCAACCTAGCGGTTTTCACGTCCACGTTCTTCACAAGTCCATGGACACCAATGGAGACCAGTCCTACGGGTCATCATCTTTCCCGACCTACTACTATTTACTACCACCGCCTAGACCAGGCAACACGCAAAGGAAGGAAATAGAAAAGAAAAGCGAGACTAGTTTAGGTTACGATATTCCTACGAAAACAGAAATGCCTTCGGCAAGCTTTCCTGCAGAACCATCCTGCTGCAAAGAACTTTTCTTCCTTCGTCTACCGTAGTAGCTTTCGATTTGATCATACACACATCATAAGTACCACGCATTCACAAGGCCAACCACTCAGATAGGGTACATTGGGAAAAGCTATCTGCTCATGTGCTGTTGTCCTATTCGTCCTTCATCATCTCTCTCTTCCACTTTCCCTAGACAGCACAAAATCTATTCGTCCAAGCTCCCATCTTCCTATCCTCAAAACGAGAACCCCCACTGCTGCAATAACCTAATCTAGTGCTTTGCTAATGGTCCCCTGCAGTGTAAAGGAGAAATATGAAAAAAGGAACCGTGTGACCCCAAACCCCCTCTGTCGGCTAGGTATATACTTAATTCTTGTCTTGCTTGGAGAGAGCTTGGCAAGATCTGGCCCTCCCCCACCCCCCAGGTAGATTAGTTCTATGTGCGGTTACTGCATGGGAGTAAGGGAGAAAGGGGAAGACAGAATATGTCCGTCTGATCAAGCAGCGGGCCAGATGACTATGTAACTACATAGGTAACCTACCTGCAGAACACCCCTCCCCCTTCTTAGTTAGCTCGAGCATATTACCTATGTAGAAAGCTGCAGAGTGGCGGGGCGGGGAGGAGGAGAAGGAAGGGGATGGAAGGGGTGTTTCTCTCGGTTATGAGACATTCCACATCGGTACCTTTCAATGTCGAATGGGCGGCGTGCATGCATACGTTGCGTACCTGTCTATGTATGTGTATGTAATGTCGATGAATACATGTATGTATGTCTCTGCAAGGTAAGGTATGTAACCTACGTAGGTAAAGGCAATGCACAGTTGCTGCAAGTAGGCGCACAACCAACAATACCACCCCTTTGCCCCCTTCTGTCCCCCCATGCATACGTAAGTGGACTTATACGGGAGTAAAATGAGCGGGACATATGTATATAGGGTAAGGTTGACTGGTAAGTTTAGTCTCTCTGCAAAGTAACGTACCCACGTCTACTAGAGAGACATACATACATACACATATGTATCCTCGTACATATGCAAGTCCCTTGATTCATTATAGACAATCTCCACGCGGGGCGTATCGAATGTTAATTATGTGTGTATATGCATGCCTTTAACGAGAACCTGCAACGCTGAAACTACCTACGTATGATTCATCATACACACGAGTGGGAAAGCTAAGGGTAGGAAAGAAAGAAAGAAATTGGAACTGCAGGTAAAATTGTGCCTGGCCTGGCTTGGCCTGGCCGGGCCGGCCCTGACCTGACCCGGCTGAAGAGAGAGAATTTCCCGTATGACTTACACCTACATTTACAATTACGTTGCATGTCTCATTATGTAGTGTACCTACCTACGCACCTACATCAGCCCGACAGGCACGACGGGTGCTGTAAGTAGTGTTGGTTGATAGTGTTGGTTTCCATACCCGTCTACCCTAACCTAGCTGCCTGTCCTGCTGAAATATCATCAAGGCATCAAGATTCGGGGGGCGTATGACGGCAGCGGCTGGCAGCATTGATCGGAAACACGGCATAGTCTGTTTTTTTCCCTCGCCGATCCATCGTCTTCTTGGTGTGCAATCTTGCTAGTTCCCTCTCTCTCTCTCTCTCTCGTTCTTTTGTCCTAACTCCTTGTGTTTCCCTCCCTTGAAGAAGAACGAGACATGGGAGTTGAACTAAGCACGGGTAACAAGAGAAACAGAGAATGAGAGGGAGGGTTACCTAAAGGAAGAGATAGCGCTACATTCCGCCGGGCGGAAATCCTTCGAGCTAGTGCTTCTCGAATGGGATTCTTTCCTGTATCTCTAGGATAATGAAAATTGAGGTGGCACTTGTGTGAGTGTTCCTCCCCTTCTCCCCTCGTGCATACCTAGATAGGTACACACCTGATCTCTACGCAGGTGAAAATAATTTACGAGTCAAGGGACCAGGGGAAGCGCTTTTTTCCAGAATTGTTCTACGCCAGGGCAGGGCAGGGCCAGAGACAGGGCTGGGCTTGGCTTCTCGACTTGACCTTACTTGCATATATCCATGCACGTAGGTTCTGGGTGTGTGCCTTAGACATCCCAGACTAATATCCCGATCGACAAGGCATAGCTCGAGGAGTTCTTTTTTGTTTTACCCTCTCTTTCCCCTTCTACTACACATCACTTGACACTTGCTCCCCCCTGCTAGTCTTGATTTCCGTCTTCGACGAGATGCAGAATAAGCTAGGAACCGACGAACAAGAGAACTAGAATTCTGCAACCCGGTATTGCACCTAGGTAGCTGATTCGTGTACCAGATATATGTAGGCAAGTTGTAATAAGAGGTAGGTTATGGACACCCTCAACCCTTGTAAGTCAAACTCTGTACCTACCTACCCACCTACCTACCTACATATATTACCCTATGTATGAGGATATTTAGCGTAGGTAGTATGCAGCTGAGCAGGGGCAGAGTGACACTATAATCCTGCAATACTACTACATACTATATACTCACACCTAAACTGTTTCTTGCGTTCCCCCCAGGTTCAAGATTTTGCCTGATCTTGCCTGGTCTGGCTAGTCTCTGTTACCCGGGCGAGGTGATTATAGCTACTACCTATAACGAAGCCAAAAACCATAACAGACCGCAGTGTCCTGTCATATAATCCCGATTCATACTTCCACACATATATACTACGCCATGCATGAGACATGTCACGTACATAACACTGATCAGCACGATTTGCGATCCGTCATCTCAAATGTGGTTCGATTGGAACTTTGGTGTTCCGCCCTTTTAACCTATACACCTTGTGTGTATGTACAAAAGTGTCAGGGGTTTGAGAATTAGGACAAGGCCACGTCACTTTGAAAACAAAAAGCTTCTAGAAGATCGTATATAATCTGCTCCATGAAGATCAGAAGCTAGGGTTATTGACTAGTGTCTACCCTATCAGATCAGCTGTACAGGGGTTTTCCTGTGTCTTACAAAGGTTACTAGCGCTATTCTCGAGGGAAAGGGTAGTATATAGTAGGGGCATATGATGAGGAACCGCCTGGGTTAGCGCTATTGTGAGAGATAGCGGCCGCGGGGCCGCTCTCTTGGATGGGCATGTAGATGGCCTAGTTCAACTTCCTTCAAGTCCGGTTTCGCTTCTTTTGTTTTGCGTCCATCTGAGCAGATCATAATCTCTGATGTGCCATCATCTGTCATTGGGTGTCGACGATATTCCTAACTTGCCGTCGCATCTTCGCACAACACATCATTCTGCGGGACATATCCTGCAGAGCTTAGTTCAGCTAGTCTAGGGGCGGCTGCCGTGCTCTCCTTTCTCTTCAGCCCCCCTGCCTTTAGCCTTCGAGACCTCTGATATGCTCTCTCAATCTCGTACTCCACCGCACATCTAATCTTCAATGCGCATATTGCCGGCCATACGCTTCTTTCGCCACGTAGGATCCAGTAGTCTAGCGTTTCTCGGGTAGGCGTTTCGAGTAGACGGACAAAGTCACTCGACGTTACTTTAGGTACAAGCATCATGCTCGCCCCGGGGACTTCCTCATCCACCAGGAACCTGCGCATGTTAGCGGGCAGTAGTCCCAAGATATCCAGTTGCCTGAGACGGTGGCGTAACTCCAGGCCTACGATTCTGAATAGATGTGCGGTCAACTGCGCTCGCTTATGACGAGCAGTAAAGAGGGAGGGCCCATGCATGTCGGACTCGAGGAAAGGGATCAAGTACGGGCGAGCCTGGCTCACGATGAAGTGGTTGACATTAAAGAGCTGGGAAATTCGTGATAAGGGTGACTTGCGATCCTTATCCGATACATGCGTCCAGGAACGAAAGGTGTTATCGGGCGCCCATGGCACAATTTCACCGTCTACATCTTTGCAGAGTACGGTCGTCTGTCTGCTCCCGTAGAGCGAGGGGTTCGAAGCATTGGATGCCACGGCAGCGGTCCAGATTAGCTATCTGTCGTCAGTACACTTCTACGTCCTTGACATCAAGTTGCACTATCATCAGACTCACCACGTTAGGAGCTGTGAGATAATTCAATAGGGTAGGAATCCCATCCTGGGGTGCTGCCGCCAGGGTAATGTTCAGAACTCGTTTGCTCCGGTTGTACGCCTCTTCGAAGGTGAGATCACCAACGTTGGCCTTGACACACTCTTCCAAGACTTTGACGTCTAAAAAATAGCCCTCGCGCCAGAACCGAAGGATCCGGCGGAACAGGGTCTCACATCTGGTGCCGGCGAAGGATGTCCATTTATGATGACTATGGACCTGCTGATCATGTGTCGCGAAAGCAGATAGATCGATCCCATCTCCCTTGAGGACACGGGGTAGCTCGTCCTCGGTGTGGATCGCCACAAGGCTCGCGATCAAGGCACCGGTGGCAGTTCCGGTGATGATGCGTGGAAGAAGGCCTTGCAGGAATAATGCCTTCACAACACCTAGATGACACAGGCCAAAGATAGCACCGCCTTGCAACACTAGAGTGCTTCGGCCAAACCCCTGTCTGGAGTCATGTAAGAAATCAAGCTTCTGCTGTATCGGCAACGTGTATACCCCATTGTCGTTATCATTGTCGCTGTCTTGGAGAGGTGTGCCCCCCTGGGCATTAATGTCTTCAACAGCGCCAGCCAACTGAGCAATGTACTCTTCTATCAAGTACTTGGTGCCGGCGAAAGCTTGGTTGTAGAGCTTAGGGGATGTGATGTTACCTAGGTTGCGAACAAGGCCTGAGCGTATGAGGTCGAGCAGGGATTGTAGGTCGTTGTCCTTGCGGGCGGTGATGATGGAGTTGAGACGATGGTTGATCAGCGCCCAATCGTACGATTGCGAGGACGGGTCGTTGCGCCTAACGAACAGGTTACGATATTAGCGCTCTGCCATCTTTACGGAGAAGTTGAAACGTGTGATTCCATGTTTATGTCCTTCTGTGATGGTGGTGTTGGTGTTGGTGATAACCAACCAAAGACTCAATTCTTTGATATTATCTAGTTGAAGAGCCGCGTGCTCCCATTCCTCGAAGACCTCAGCATTCCGTAAATAATCGAGCCATTCGTCTGCTGGACTTCGTGTTCTCCATCGGCCCAGGAGTTTCTGCGACACGGTGGTGGTAAGTAAGGTAAGCGGACAGACAATCTCACTTTACTTACCTTGTACCAGAAATAGAAAACCTCCACGAGCAGAGAACAGAGAGCGACGACTATTCCGAGTATGGAAGCCATCACTGTAACAGCCTGTCTGTAACGGATTTATGATGGCAAATTCGGTTGGGTTGAAGAGGAAATAGAATTTGGAATCAGAATTGGAATCAGAATCGCAATCGCAATCGAAACCAGCTTTGCCATTATTATCCTGTATTAACGATGGTGGTTGATGATAATCAAGGTGTCTTATATACATTTCATGTTGCCAATCTTTAATAGTGAGATAAAGTAAAATAAAAGGGGAAAAGGTTAAAAGGTAAGAAGTTGTTATTGTTGTTGTACGACCGATTGTTAATAGCTTGAGGACTTAGCGATTCAAAGTTTAAGATTGGCTTCTTCACATGTGAAAGAGCACCCTAACCCCGGACCCCGAAACAGCTTTGAATACGGTTGACCATAGCGCATTGTTGGAAAAAACTCATTTTCTATAACTAGGCATACCCCATATCCTTATTTTTCTACTTTCTTTAAATACATAAA